>CM057814.1:44544022-44769022 GCA_030067965.1 Latrodectus elegans
GAAATGATTTTTTTTTTAAATTTCTATTGAATATGTGAAATCTTACATCATGTGTATGTTTTAGAATAAATGATTAAGTTTTTTTTAATACTTGAAAGAGAATACTACTTTTACGTAAAACTCATTCATTTCTCTCTTTTTTTTATAATTATATTATAGGGACAAGAAGAAAAGTTTGAATTTTACTTGGCTTTGTTAATTTTAAAAGGTTATACAAGATGTTGTATTTGGAAGATTATCTAGAAATGATAGAGCATTTGCCGCAAGAATTAAGGGACAGATTTACTGAAATGAGAGAAATGGATCTTCAAGTGCACAATGCAATGGATAATTTAGATGAAAGAGTCAAAGTATTTTTTCCAAACGCAAAAAAATTGAAACAGAATGAAAGAGATGCAGAGTATGAAAAAATTCGACAAGACTATTATAAAGCTTTGGAAGATGCAGATGAGAAAGTCCATATAGCTAACCAAATTTATGATTTAGTAGAAAGATATTTAAGGAGACTAGATCAAGAACTGCAGAAATTTAAGATGGAATTAGAAGCAGATAATGCCGGTATTACTGAAATTTTAGAAAAACGATCTCTGGAACTTGATAATCCTCCTCCAACTACAAACTCTGTATCTTCTAATTATTCAAGAGGAGAGAAAAGAAAGCATGGTCAGCAAAATATGTCTATGACTTATATACCAGATAAACAAATTGGAACTGAAAAAGTATTTTCATCAATTGCAAGTGATGCTATCAGGGACTCCATCACTGGAAGTCGAGTAGCATTGCCTGGGCATTCACCATCATCATCATCTACTAGCAGTAGTAGTTCAACCAGTTCAGCTCAAGAAAGAACAATAGTTATAGCACCTCCAACAAAAACAACTTTTGGTGGTACAAATGCTTTAGCTGCTGCAGCATCTCAAGCAATTGCTGCTACTCAACAGTCTTTAAAACGCGGTACTGCTCAAAATCAATCAAACTTAGTTCAGCAAGGTCGCCGAACAGCAAGTTTGAAGGCTAGCTATGAAGCTGTAAATTCTGGACAAACTCTTGGTAAGGAGCTAACATTAGGCAGTAGAGAATCAGCTCCAGCTACTCCTGTGCCATCAACATCCACTACCACAGTTCCTGTAGTCAGTGAAACAAAAACTAAAGTTAATAAAAAAGCACGCACCAGTCAAGTACTTCAACCACCACCAGAACCATCTCCATTGCTAGAGGATTCAGAAGATTCATCTGCCATTGAAGAGAATGTAATGTTCCTAGATGGATATGATCCTAATGAACCAAGATACTGTGTATGCAATCAAATATCATATGGTGATATGGTTGCATGTGATCACAAAGACTGCCCATTTGAATGGTTCCATTATCCATGTGTTGGTATAACACAGCCTCCTAAAGGCAAATGGTTTTGTCCACAATGTGCAGCATCTATGAAGCGCAGGAATAGGAAAGAAAAATAGCTTAATGAACACTGCATCAAATTTTTACTTTGTGATATTTAGATTATACAAATTATGTGGTTATTGTTTATTTTTTAGGTCTGAACTTCTTGTTATTCACTCATCTTTTCGAAAAGTACAAATATCATTTTAAGTTTATGACAGAAAACTGTAATGTACTCTAACAATTTTTATGTATTTGAAATTAATACATATTTAATGTTAATTTTCACCCTTTGTACAATGATGCAATCAGTTTCCTATTTATATCATGGAAGAATTAATCAAATTTAAAGTAATGATTAAAAATTATAAATAGATTTAAACTGTAATTCATTAAAATGTATTAAGGTTTATTATAAGAATTCTTAAATAGTTTCAATTTTACATTTTGTTTTTGGCTATTTTATTTTTTGACAAGAAAACAATATATTTTATATTAATTTATTCTGATCATATTAAGATGCACTTGTGCTATTTGATTAGGATGATAAAATTAACAATGCAAAAAGTCTAATTATGTCTGTATTTTCAAGGTTCACAGCGTTTACACTAGAGAATTCTTTCAAATATTTGTAATTTTGCTATCTTTTTTTTTTACCTTCTTAATTTCCTAATATTATTATATTTTACTAAAAAATTCTTTGTACATTCACCTTATGAGGAATAAAAATTGTTAATAAATTTCATTACTTTAAATACATTTCATATTCTTAATTCCTTTTTATAGTATTATGTTTAAATAATTACTTTTTGTTATTGGCATATCCAAAAGATTATGAACTGTAGTGAATTAAATTATGTGTAAGAAAGTTTATGTTTACAAGATTATCAGTGCCCAATTTTAAAAGTCTTCCAAAGTACCCTTATTGTATAATTTTCAAGCTTGCATGCACAATACCTTTAAAATGAAATGTGTACTTACATGTACTCAAAAATATAATTAATTATAGTCACTACATGCCACAATTTTCTTTTTAAATTTGACTTACTACAATTGAATATTGTTATAATTTTGTTTGTTTCATCAATTTCAAATATTTGAAAATGCTAAATTTCTAACTAATACAAAAATTCTATGGGCATATTTCTATTATTAATGATATATGTCAGAATTTAATGCTATGCAGAATTCATAAATTGAAAACAAAAATTTTTATTGAAAAGATTTCCAAAAAGAATATTAATTTAGCATTAAAATTAATTGAATATTTTTAATGTACTTATAATAAAATTTATTTTAAAATATTATACAAATTGAAAATGGTATTTAGTTTATAATTATATAGATATAAATTTAAATATATCAATTAAAATTTGAAACAATTCGTCATAATTTATATAGTCAAGAATTTTATTTAGAAAATTAAATTGTAAGTAAAAAATGCCTATAAGAAAAGCTTGTAAATTATTTTTTATTTGTGAAAAAGAAAAAAAATGTTATTATGTTCAAAATTTACTTTTATAGTTACAACTTAAAATATTTAGAAAAATTAATTTTGTGTAAATTGAAGATTTATTATTTGAAATTATAAAATTCACATTATTTTACAACTCAGTGATACGAAACAAAATATTTCATTCTTTATTCTACACCATACATTCATATTAATGCCTTTAATGATTATTAGAATATAAAAATTCATATTTTACATTATTCGAACGAATGAATGACAACTTATTCAGTTTACTTATAAAATAATTACATCTAGTTTTTTTTTTTTTTTTTTTTTTTTATTGTTTCCAGACATAAATTTTTCATTTGAATTTGGTGAGACGGGAATATATTTCATTCTCATGTGAACTTTTTCACAAGAAGTATTTTGATTATTCCATATTCTAATTCTAGAAATTTAAAACAAGTACAATCATTTAGAACTTTCTTTTGGCCTTCCAGATAAACTATGGTTTTCTAATTTATCCTCTATAATTCACAATATTTAAAATTATATGCATTGAATGCTTATATTTAATTTTAATGAAAAATCTTTATGTATTTAAACATAATTCAGTTACAGACCTTATATTACAATTGATTTAAATGTCATGATTATATTAGAATATATAATATTAACAAAATTAAATGGATTTTGTATAATACTTAAAATTATATTGAAAAAAATAACTGTATTTCAATGTTGGTATCATTTGCATAAAGTGTAAAAAAAATTTTACTAAATGATATATTTGTTTGGTAAAAAAGTGTATTTCTAAATTTTTATTCTTACCGAAATTTGAAAACATAATTTTAAAAAATGTAAAGTTTTTATGTTTGCAAGAAAATATCCTTGATTGGATTAAATACTTTTTTGCTTTCTTATTTGTTATCAACCCTTTAAGAATGTCAGAAAAAAATCTTTTTCTATGTGAGAAGAAAATTCAAGAATCAAACTTGAAATTAGATGACTTGATCAATTTTCATCATTTTATTTATTCAAACAAATGCCTTTTTTTCCTTTTTGCCAAATCTAATTACATAATATTTGTATGTTTAACAAGATTTGTTTTCCAACATGAATAAATTTTCATGTGATAACATTTTGTAACACAAAGCCCTGTTTCTAAAACTAATAGATAAGTTGACAATTAACTGGTTTACAATCTCGTCTTGGGATTACCAATTTGTGGATCCACACTATTTTGGACATAAATGCTTGTAGTGATTTGAAATCTACTATAGATGTCAGTCAAATTTGTCCTCTGATGCAAAAAATTACTGTTGAGTGACAAACAAATTTTTTAAACCAACAACCAAGATGTGAAAATAAAAAATTTATTTCCCATAATATATTTTTTAAATTCCTTCATGCAACCCCAATTTTAAGCTTCTTTTACATCTTTTATAGGAACTTTATATTAGGAGAAACTATCACATTTTTATAAAGAATATCTTTTATTTTAATTGTTAAATATTTTTGTGATTCTAAAGAATTATTTCTTGTTAAAAACATATGTGCATATAACGAACATTTTCTTTTTTTTTAATTTTGTTATTTAATAATTACCTGAATATTTAATGATTAGTTATCAGTATCATTTTAAAAATTAATATTTATTAGAGTCACTATTTCAAAAATCTCAACTTTTAAACACTGTTTATATTTTAAATTTTGATCAATTATGTGAAATAGAATATTTAAAATTTAAATCTTAAAACTTCTTAAGAATTAAAAAAAGACTAAATTGAGGTGCATTTTGTACAGTTGATTAATGTCAATTTTACATATGCTTTAAACTGCTTATGGTTTGTACAAAAATAAGAACGATGCTTCAAACTTAAAATGAAAATGTATAAATCTGTAACTAATATTAAATTTAATGTTCCTAAACTTTTTTAGAGATAAAGGCTTTCTTTCTTTGTGATATTACTTTATCTTTAGATTATTAATTTAGTTCTTTTGTATGTAAAAATATTTCAATTAAAAATTAAGTGTAAAAAATAAAATTTATTTTATTTTGCAAGATACTAAGTTTTAGTATGACGCATATATTCATGGTGATTTAGGCAACTATTGAATGATATCAGCCCCACATATTATTTAAATGAATATAAAGATACAATATGTGTGAAAACATCATTTTCAAACACAGGCAGGAGATGCTTTTAGGGTTTAGATTAAACATTGTAATCAATAAACTTCTGCTATTTAATATGAGTGAGAGGAGCTTTTAAATTAACAAATAAATAAAATTGCCTCTAAAAATAATTTACTATCAAAATTTTTTTGATCAACATTAATTTCACTTAATGAGAAAAATGAATTTACTTTATATTTACCCTTGAGACATTAAAACTTGACTAGTGAATAATTTATATTTCATAAATATTTTTATATGCAAAATTCATATTCTAAGGGGAACCACTTGACATTTTTGCTGTCATGTGATTTTTGTGGATATGTGTAATTTACATATTAATTGCTTAATGTAAAAGTTATTTCATTGCGATATTGAAAACTCAATGAATGACTTATTTGAAAAAAAAGAAAAAAAAAGATTAAAATTAAAGCATTTTTATTGCTATTATATAAAAAAATTTATATATATATAAAATTTTTATTATAAATGTTAATAAATTATACTTTATGAATTTCTGATTTAAAAAATTGCCTTATCTGTAGATGATGGTGTTGGTTAGTTTAGTCTTGCTCACATTTTATATTCTTATTCTAGATTAGAAATCTTGACAACGAAAAATTATTGAGATTGTACTCACTTCTATTTTTTAAATATGCACAATTATTGTTTAAGAAATTATGAAATGTATAAATGTCAAAACTAATTTAAAATATATCGCTGTTTTCATTCATATGTATGCATTTTATTAGTATCTAATTAATGATTTCCATCCAAAATAGTACTAAAATTATTTTTATTGTGTAACTACAAATAATACATATTTTAAAAAAGACATTTTCAGATGTAAAAAAGCAATAAAAAGAATTTTTTTCTGGTTGTTCTTGATAACGTTATTATCAATAATAGACTTAATTTTCACTTCCAAAACTTCTAAGTTTGCATCCATGCAATTCAAATTTAAAATTAAATCCACATCGTTTTTGCAACTCAATTAATGCTGATATGTGAACTGAATTAACGCAGATCTTTGAATTATGTCTGCACTTAAATTATTAACTTGAAATCTAATCGTGAAAATAATGAGTAAGTTAAAGTACTGTATGAGTAATACAAACAGAAAAATTAAGTTTGTAAGTAAATTTTGATTTATTTTTTCCTATATAAAAATATTTTTACTCATTTTTTTTAAAAAAAATTCTACTAGTTTTCTAAATATATATTTATGATTTATCTTAAATTATGTGTTATATATTCAATTTCAAACATGGAAAATCAATACTAACATTAATATTATGACCTCTTTCTATTAGATGATTTTTCATTAGTTATATTAGATAATATGAAGCATTACATCTTAAGTATATTTTGTGGAAACAAATTTGTAAAAATTTAAATTTTACTTATTCATTTCTTTATACTGCATCCCATTCACTCTCTCTGTAACATTTTACAGAAATACATGTTTTAAGTTATTTATTTTTAATGTTGAATTATCTATTTGGCAATTACAAGATTTTCAAGTATGGATACATTCATTTTTAATACAATCAATGTGCCTCAGTAACCACATATTATACAAGATAAAAATTAGAAGCATTTATTTGGTTTAAAAGATCAGGAGGGGGGAATTTAATTAGAAAAACTAGTGGAGAAAAGTATCACAAATTCTTCCAGGATTGTTATATTTAAAGAGAAATCTTCTCTTTTTCAGTGATATGTGCCTATTCTTTTGTAAGGCTTTAACGAAGATTTATTGAGTTTTGAAAAGAAAGACTTTTAGTACAGTATGTAAAAATAATTATTCAAAGACAAGGAGGATAATTCAATGGTTAAGTCATGTTCAACACACTTTGTAGTGGTTTGAAATACATTTTAAAATATTAGTTCTAATCTTATAAGCCCTTGTGTAAAAAAAAAATTACCATTGAACAAATCTAGACCCTAGAATTAGATGGAGAGAGATCAAATTTAAAAGAACTTGAGGAGGTGGAGAATTTCTTATTGATATTTAAAAGCAACCAGTTATACAATATGACAAAAAATCAATGATGGGATAGTGGAGATATACACTCTCAAGACTAAACATCATAAATTATATCATTAGATGTAAAATGTGTAATATTCTAATTTCGTAACCATCTGAATTTCTTAAATTTAAGAAAATTACTAGTAAGATGTAACATTTTCTTATTCACCAAAATTTCTTCTTTAAAATAGTTTCAATAATGAAAGCATTTTACTATAACTTTTTTTTTACATTCGTTTTGTATGACAAAAAAGCTAGAATTGAAATATTGTTAATATATACAAGCAAGTTTTTTACTTTAATGTAGTATCTAACAAAAGTAAAGAGTTAATACTTTTATAAATGGGATGTATTATTAATGTGTATAAAAATTAGAGGATGTCAGTGAAATAGTACTTTTAGTATTGAATTCTCATTCAATACAATGATGGAAAATATTTTTTAGCAACATACAAAATGAGGTAGAAAAATAAGTTGATATTTTATAATTCATGAACAAAAAGAATCATTTTGTTCTTAATATATTTTTTCTAATGAGTGGCCAATAGGACTATCTCAGCTTCTGGTACAAGGGATAGAACTAACTGTACTGTATAAAACGGCTGGATATTCATAATTTAAAAGCAGTAACTAAGTAAAATATCCCTATATTTGCCCTACCACTTCCAGATGTATCATTTCACTTGATGTACATTGCGACTACAACATTCAGTAAATAAATTTTCAATTAAGTATATATATATATAAATCTATTATAAATAAAACTATTAGATTTTAACTGTATTAAACCTTTAGAAAGAGAATGACACCTTTCTCAATCAGGTCAATGCAGCCTTAATTATAAATATTGCGATTCCTAAAATGAATTGAGGAGTTGCAATTTTATAATAGAATTTTTTCAGTAATTTCTGTAGGAAAAGGGTACACTTAATGCTTTACTTAATAAAGGGACTTCACATTTGTACAAAACATTTCACCAAACACAAAAACAATACATTTTGATTGCAAGATAACATTAGTGTTATTCTAATGTTTCATCAACAAAGAAATAGGATAACTGTTATTCAAGATAATTTTTAATGATTAATCATATATATAAGAAGTTTTCCAATTTTGTAATTTTAATTGTAACAAAAATTATTTTGCACAGTACTATATAGCATATTTATAATATGTATGAACATATTATTTTTCATATATGAGAACTTGAAAGAGTAATTTCGACATTGAACATTAGTAATTTTCTAAAGTTTCGAACCTCTACCAAAGTATATTTTGTACATGATCATATTTAAAAATTGTTTGAATACTGCAATTTTTTTTTTTTTTTTACATTTATATAATCTTATATGTACACAAATTATTAATTTTTTAATTACTTAATATTTTCGAATGATTCTTTGGCTGAAATGATATTTAAAAGTGGGTCAGGTATTTGCTTATAAGGAAGGAAAAGAATGAAATATATTTTCTTCCTTTGAAATACCTACTGTAATCTGCAGAATGGGTTACAAGTGCATGGAAATCAATAAAAAAATGTCAATACAAAAATTCAACATTGCAATAAAGATATAATCCAAAGATAAAGAGTTTGCAGAGTAAGATTAAAGGAGAAAGATCAATGAGTAATTAAAAGAGCAAGAGGAAGATTAATGCGCTAATTTGGACTATTTAGATCAGGATTTACCAAAAATATTTTATTTTGGATAGTACAAAATCAGATTTAGAACACATGAAATTTTTACTGTGTTTTAATTAAAAAATTAAATTTTTTGTACAATGTAATACATTATTCCAACAGTTTATATAACAGAAATATTATATGTACACAACTATTTTGAAATCTTTTCTATCTATTTGAAAATCTTTTTTCAACAACTATTACTACTTTTATTATGGATGTTGGAAAAAGATTTTCATTCATTAATATGAGCATAAATTTAGATGTTATTCCTTTAACTACTTACAACATTTATTTTTCTTAACATTAAAAAAAGTATTTTTAAAACTGAAATATAGGTCCTCTATAATCTAAATATTCAAGATTCATAAAAGGAGAGTGAAACAAAAAAAGGCACATAGTTTTTAATATTAATCTTAAATTAGCAAAATTGCGAATTTAAATCAATAGTTTTGCAAATTTTATGATATCACTGCTGAGTTAATAATGTTAATTTTTAATAAATAATGAATAGCACAGCATTTTATAGAGGATAATGTAAGAATATTGTGCTAGTTTTATTTGTTCTTTTAAGCCACTTTTTTCACATAAAAGTTCATTTAAACTGAAAGTATGATTTATAATGCATTCTAAACTACAAAACAAAAGAACATACTTGAGGTATGAATCAAAATCACTAACTACTGAATTGAAGGCTAACACTAATCTCTCTCACACACACATAAGTGGCAAATCAATGAATGCTTGCACTATAGATTTTTAAGTGGAACACTGATCTAAATTTCAAGTGCTCAAATTTAATTACTGATGATTATAAAAACTTAGATTTCCAGATTTTTCTTTTGAAAATTAAGAATTTTACAATATTACTCTAAAATAAATTTTTTTTAAAAAAATTTACTTTTGACACTTTAAAGATTAAAATTTAACTCCAGGTAAAGTGACATCTATATGTGTGTGTGTGTAAATGTACATACATAGGTTTTTAATCACGCTACATTTAATGTTGAATTAAAAACAATAGTTTTCATCACAAACAGAGTACATGTTAAGACAAATTAAATTAGCAGTCTATAAATGCAAAATAGTTATTTAATGTACGTATTTTAGAATCTTAAAAAATAATAAAAAAATTTCACAGAAAACATGTGAAAACTTTTCATAAAAATATGAACATATTTTATCTCTATATTTTTATTGTTCAAACAATCATACAAATATTACTTAACACTTAAAAAATAAATATTAACAAAATGAGAATCTTCAGCAAAACAATTTTATTTCTATGCAAAAGAATTTTATAACTATTTTTAAAAAATTCTTTTGCTGTGAAACATTAATTATCAGGATGTTTAATTTTACTAATTTCATTTTTATCTATAAGTTTACAAAGAATTATATAACACTTTTTCTCTTCCTCATACGGACAAGTTTCATCTCGACGAAATGATAATGCATGCATATAAAAGTTTATGCCAGCAGAATTGTCATTAAAAACTGTTAACAAGACTTTGACTAATTTAAACTTGAAAGCAATCATAAATAATATATTCATTAAAAATTTTCCAAGACCTTTCCTCTGAAAATCACTCTCTATTTGGAGTTCATAACAATATAAAACAGGATAATTTGTTTCAACATCAAATTGAAAATGAGAAAACCCAATTAACTTCTCATTAGAGTCTTTCACAAGTAAAAATCTTGCTTCATCAGAAGTCAATTCCTTCATCTTTTCAGTTTCGTTCCAACCCCAATCACTTTTTTCATAAAAGTCTTCCATATTTCTTTTCAGTAAATCAAATATTTGATTTTTTTCTTCAGCTTCTAAATTTGGAGCCCATTTGAAACTTATTTTTAAATCCAATCCATGCTTCTTGTAAGATGTCCACTCTGGAAATTCTGATAATAAATCCTTTGCCTCTTTAGCTTTAAGCACCAGATTCAATATCTGGGCTTTCTTCTCTTTCTTAGTCACTCTAGCTTTAGAACGTTGTTTACCTGGCATGATACTACAAAATAAAAAATTATTTCAACTAAGAAAATGGTTTCTTTTATCAGATCATGTTTCATAACTTAACTATAATATAAAGTGTATTATAATGAATATTTTAATATAAATCTTATAGCATAGTCATCAATCTCATGCTACTGAACAGGCCCCAAATAATAGCATTAGACTAACAAGTTTTTCTCTAGATAAAAAGAAAAGACATTAAATAGATGGCACTTCTACTTATAGAATGTAAATCTTGATGAGAATAGCCCGATTCTTTTTTCTAATTTTAACATATTTGAAGA
The DNA here is from genome assembly GCA_030067965.1 of Latrodectus elegans. Lineage (NCBI taxonomy): Eukaryota > Metazoa > Arthropoda > Arachnida > Araneae > Theridiidae > Latrodectus > Latrodectus elegans. The sequence goes on from CM057814.1 coordinate 44,555,049, forward strand.
AGAAGTGTCAATGCAGGAATAAATATAGCCACAAGAGTAATCAGATTGCTATTATTTGTTGCTTGTATTTCAATTGCAATAGATAAAAATATATACAAAATACAATAAATTTAAATAGGAAAAAAAAAACCTTGGAAGCCAGTAAAAATTGCTAGTCAAAAGTTTAGGAAACTCATCCACAGCATAGTATAAATTGGTCATGGTTGACGTAATTTAAAAGTCACTGGAAAACGACTTGAAATTTCAAGAAACCAAATTATATTCAGAATCTGAACTGACCCCTTGCTCTCTAATTTTACATAAAATAAAAGAAAGACATTAGATAGCTTTGTTTATATGTTTATCAATTAATCCCCTATAGATAGGTCAGGACTCAATTTGTTGTATTTTATTTACTGTCATTACAGATCTAGTATACATACAAAATCAAGTATCAAATTATTGAAAAGGGCTAAAGACTATGAGCCAATGTGGGCGATAAAATGCACCAACTGCCTTATTGCATCAGAATATGTTTACATAATGTAACAAGATTGTGTATATGCACAAAATTTGTTTAGTGTTTTAGTAAACCATGAAGCATTTGATTAGTAATTTGCTTATATTTTAATCCAATTTAAGCTTTTGAAGCAAATGATTTAAAATTTATAATATAAATTGTTCTTGAAAGTTAAATTTTACAATGTTAATTTGCTGTGTAATTAATTTCCTTAAGTAAGATTTGTTTAAGTTAATAAAATAAATTAATTTTCATATTGTTTTCATTATTTTGAATCATTTTCTATGCAGAGTACATATGAAAGAAAATGTATATTTAATGCTACTATAAATAAATGCAATATTCATTCAACAAAAAAAAAATTGCGGTAAATTATTTAAATGAGCAAAAGATAAAATTAAATAAAATTAACTCTTAATAAAAAAAATGTACTTGCATTGTTTTTTTAACATCTTTCCAAATTACAAATTACGTATACTGGATTACCTAAGAAAATTTACATTTTATTGGGTTTCTCAACACTTATGTAGCCAGATCTGATTTAAATTTAATATTTACATGAATCTCTTCATTTCCTGAGAAAATATATATAACAAAATACTTTTTTCACTATTATAATGTACTTTTGTCACTCACAAGATTTGTCAACAACAAGTTTGGCAGAGGTTAATAAAATTATACATTATTTAAAATACATTTAATATTTATTCCTTTGGCTATTGAGTGCTATCAATAGTATACCTTAATGGTTCTGTGCAACAACCTCATACAGGAAACAAAGCTAAGTAAATGATTGTTTTCTATAAAAAAATGAAAGAAAAACAGAAAACCTAAAAATTTTAATTATACCAATCAATAAGTGATATGCGAAATCTGTATCAATCAATCATTAGGATGAATTTCCATCAATGGTAGAGGTTTTGAAAATAACATTCTACCACATTACCAATAGTAATTATTTTAATTAGACTATTTCCTTTAAATCCAAATAAATTCACTGCTGAGGTCAAATTCTAAGCAATGTACACTGCAAGATTATGAATATCATATTTTTTCCTTTCAATGAGCTTATTTGGAACAAGTTCGATATCCCCATATAAGATTTCTCGCCAAATCTGGCGCCCTTTGTTTACTGCGTAGTGTTGCCGATTTCAGCTTTTGTTTTTATTTTAGTGTTGCCAATTTCAGTTTTAGTTACTTTTTTTTTGTTGTTGTTGCCACTAATCAATTTTCTTGTGTTTAACATAAATTTTAAAGCTATTTAAAAATTACTTCGACTTTCATTGTTCTAGAAAATTCTATATCCCACGTTTTTTCGACGTTTCTATTTGAATTGGAAGCCATTTGTCTTTAGTTTGCTGTAGGTGCAATTAAGGGATGTGCTTCGTTGTCACCAGCGTCTAATCATCGTAAATTTTTATTTTTATTTTTTACAATTTCTTTTACATTAATTCTTTTTATTTCGTTTATTTAATATATATTTATGGATTCCATATTTATTATTAGCTTGATAAATTAATTCATTATTATCTTATTAATTTAATTCATTATTATCTTATTAATTTAATTCATTATTATCCTAATAATTTAATTCATTATTATCCTAATAATTTAATTCATTATTATCTTATTAATTTAATTCATTATTATCCTAATAATTTTATTCATTATTATTTTATATATTTAGAAACATATTTTTTGAATCCTTTTTTTTTTCAATTTTATAAAGTAATTTATATTTAAAATAATATTTTTTGCATGCCTTTTTTTTTAGCTTTTTTAAAATTTTATAAAGTGTAAATATTTAGAAAAATATTTGTGTAAATATTTAAAAAAAAAAAAAAAAAAAAAAACTGAAATGTGACTCTGGTGACAGCGAAAAAAATGTCGAAATAAACATACCAATCGGCACGTCAGCTCAACTTCATATCAAGTAAGTCCATTTATATTTATTTCCCTTTTTTAAATTTCTAAAATGCTTTTTTTTCGATCGAACTTCCGGAAATTTCCCGTGTTAGCTTGGCGCGCTTACATTGGCGACTTGGCGACAAAAAAAATCGCCGCGTTCGCCAATATATGGGGAAACCGAACTAGTTCCGCTTATTTTAATGAATACAAAATAAATTCATTTAAAAATGACAGTAGATTTTTATTTTATTTTCTAGTTTTATTTACATTAAATTTGTTAAGGAAATCACCAGGGTTGTTATATAATAATTTATAACAAAACAGAAATGAGAAACTTATAAAAACATTTTTGTTAATTCTAGAAATAGTTACATACAAAATTTACAATACATATTTACAATTACAAAATTTATAATACATATTTACAATTCATAATACACATTCAGAATTAAAAGAATTCTATTCTTTAAATTAACTTCTATTCTTAAATAATTCTGTCTTTGAAAATTATATGGTCATTTTTGATAACAAAAAAAAATATTTAACAACTTATTTTTGAGTATATAATCATATTTTAACAATTAAAAATATGAATGGCAGAAAATAAGATAAATAAATAATTTATAGAAATGCATAACCAATATTTTATACTTTAGAATATAAATAATCAGATCGTAACTTTCTAACCTTGGAATATACCGTAAATTTAAGTAGATTTACAATACTGTGTGCAACTGAAATCCCGCGCTTTGATAGAATACAAGAGCAATCAAAACAAAACCAAAATACATTTATTTAAAGTTGAGATATTATGATCCTGATAAAATTTTACTGTTGATTTTACTATGGTGTTTCAATAGTGAAATTGATTAAACTCATTCGTTATTTATAAATTGTTCCTTTTAACTACATAAGAATTCATAAGAATTAAATCATAAAAATAGCTTAAAATGTGGATTTTATAATTATTTAATTTTACATATATAGAGCAGAAAATATTTCTGATAGAAATATTATTTTTTATTTCAATAAAAGTTTTTTTTTATATTTTTCTTTACGATATTTAAATGAAGCATAACTTTAATGACCCACAATTGAACAAACCTGGTTGACTAAGAAGTATAATGAAGAAAACTTGACAATGAATTAAAGGTGGGGCAAGAATTACTTTTTCCATTGCTTCCAGTTTCCCTCTACTAGAACATTTCGTTACCTCATTCCTTGATAATTGTATTTATATAGGATTAAAACTAATATGTAAATAAAAAAATTTCCAGTTAAGGGTATGAACTATGCAATATTAGTTTTTCTTAAAGTACATTGTAAGGCCTGCGAGAAAAATTTTAATGGCATCTCTGTGAACAAAGTTCAGCTACAGAAGTAAGCACAATTATTTAATCAAAAAAATTCAACTAAAAATAATCAATAACGCACTCTAGTTCACCAATGTCTATTAGGCGTTTGGACCATTTGAAATAATACATAAAAATACTAATTCCTTTAAAAAAGGAAACACAATCGAAATTGGTATATGTGATATATGTAATTCAAACCATTAACAAAATCGATTCTCTTAATGAAACTGCTTCTATGTTTAGTATTTCAATAGAGTTAGGAGTTCCTATTTCTATATGAATATTTCATGTATCACACACACACACACACACAATATTTAAATGTCCAGATGTAGAGTGTTTTGCAGATAAGCATCAGGGCTCGACTTAGCTTAATTGGAGCCCTGGGCAAATATTTTTTAGGGGCCCCATCTGCTTCACAACAACAAACTTTCTATTAGATTTGGCAGACGATTCTATTCCTTTGACAGCCTAAAATAAGCTCTCTATTGGATTTGAAGGGCTTTTCTGACGAGGGGATCCGGACCAACTGCCCAGTATGCCCATGCTATAGTCAAGCTTTGATAAACATTTGAAAACACTGTAAAATAATGGATTATTAATTTTAAGGAAATAGGTAATATTATTTTTTAAATTTGTAAATCCATAGTACAATCAAAAGTTTATTTTATTTTACTTTTTATATATTGATTTTCTAATAAAAATTTGATTTCTCATTTATGAAAAATATTTTATTGCAAACTTTTTAACAGAAATGTCTACATAATATGCAGAAAATTTTTTTTTAAAATCAATTGGCAATATCTCCCTTATTTATTTCATAAAAAATTTTCTTTCAAATAACTTTTACAGCCAAAGTAATTTATATATTCAAAACAATAATGCTTATAAAGAAAAAATCCGTTATTTTAATGAATAAAATCTTGGCTCGACCGTCGCACATGTACGATCATAAAGAGAAAAAATATTTCCACTGAATAAGGGGGCTTCAGAGAACTGAATGTGGAAAGGTATCTTTGTCGTGACTGATAAGTAACGGGTTCTTTACTAGACCCAATGGAACAACTTTCGCTTTGAAAAGACTTTCAATTTATTATTTTGTTAATTATCTAAAGGTTTATTATTGTGTTTTTAATTATCTTATTACTATTAATTTAAAGGCCTATTATTTTTTTTAAGTTTCTTTAGATGCAACGTACTGAAAAATACAATTAATGTAATGTTGCGTGGAGAGGATGGTAACATTTCAAATGTCGACATCGTTATTTTATCATAATCGAACTGAAGTGATTAATTGTATTTAGAAGCTTTTTATTGGGTAGAAAAAGGCAGAAACAAAGTGCAAATAAATGAGTAAATAAATTTAAATAAACTTTTATAAGTTTTAGTCAGTTTATAAAACACTATAATTACAATAAAAATAATTTATTTAGATAAGTAAATAAACAGCAGACCTAATAGTTTACTAAGAACACTAATAATTAAAAATTAGCTATGTATATGCAAACATTATATTCTAAACATTATCCCCAATTTGAGTAGATAATCACTCTCCGAAATTTAATGTCTACATGATCTAAAAATAAATTATTTTGTGCATGAAATGCCACAGAATAATGTAAATTTTATAAAAAAAAAATTTATGCATATAAAAAAGTCGGAAAACGAAACTACTGTTATCGGATTCCTTCAATCTTTAATACGGGATTTTATTCCCGATTCCGATAAATGAATGCATTGATATTTAATTCAAGTTGTAGTGGATAGTTAAAAATAAGTTTTTTGTATACAAATGGCATACAAAAGATACAAAATGTATACAAATGTATACAAATGTATACAAAAATGTTTACAAAAGAAGTCGGAATTAAATTAATTCATACCACTCAGAAATTATATATTTATGTTAAAAAAAGTCTTTTTTTTCCCTCAAAAGATTGTATTAAGAACCTTTGTTAAACTGAAGAGATCTGAAAGATCAATAGCGCTTTTATTTTGGAAATTAAAATGTATTGTAGTATAAGAATATAAAGTATGATATACTGGAAATTAATTAAATAACATAATTTTAAATAATTTTATTTTATTTTACAAGTCAATTCCTGAATATATATATGTGTGTGTGTGTGTGTGTGTGGTGTGTGTGTGTGTGTGGTGTGTGTGTGTGTGTGGTGTGTGTGTGTGTGTGTGTGTGTGTGTGTGTGTGTGTGTGTGTGTGGTGTGTGTGTGTGTGTGGTGTGTGTGTGTGTGGTGTGTGTGTGTGGTGTGTGTAAGTGTATACATATATATATATACTACCTTTAAATTTTCTGTTAAATATCAATAACAAGTGACTGGATATTAATTTAATACAATTTAATATTTTTATTGAAATGACGTTTTGAAAGTCTTATTTCAAACAAGTATCAATTAATTTTATGAATATTGAAAGGTTACACTTTTTCGAAAGTTACCTATGTATTGTTTTAAGTTATTCAAATTATTTTGATAGAGTATTTCAGAACATGTTAACCCTTTGCGGTTCAGTGTTCCAGGTGATGGAACAACAAACTTTAAATTATTACCAAATCGTAGCATTTTATGATAAATATATGAAATTCGACTTAAAATGTTCTTTAAACTCTGTTTTTTGATAATAGATGGCAGCACTACATAAGAAAATAAATAATTTTCAATTATAGCAGATTATTTAAATTCCCTTATTTTGAAGGAATATTTCTAAATTTTTTTTTCTGATACAAAATTAATTATTTGTAAAAATTTTCTATGTTATTTTCTTGACTGTACAATGAACTATTGTTTCTATATTACTTTAAAATTTTTACGCTTAAAGTATACACAGAATTATCTGATAAAAACTAGGTGTTCCACCACATGGAACAATGCGCCGTAACGGCACTTTTTTCTTTGTGTGATTTAGAGCGCGATAAGCCTTGAACTCAATGCTGAGAGAAACAGCTGTGTTTGTTTCTTACTGTTTTTTCTCTCTTTTGGGGTGGTATAAACTAATGTTGAGGAATGTACAAGGAAGGATTACTTATATGGATAATGATTCTACACCCTTATTGGCCTCTTGAATTGGGAAGCTTCAGTGTGGTATAGGATTATATCAGTTAGTTCGCATCCTCTCTAGTTAGAGGAGCATTATTTTTATGCTCCTGATTTTTCTTTGCGCTGCTATTCGTTTTATAATATTGTGTATATATTTTTTTGTAATTTATATATTTTTAGTTTATTTTTTGCAAATATAATTTTAACTTATAGTTAATTTGTTTAATTTGTTAATTGCAAATAAATGGCACGAGAATCCTTCAGTAGCAATAAAAATGTTTCAAAAATTGCCCTTTGTTAGTGAATCAGAACATATGAACAGTGATAGTAATACAGAGAAATATGTTCCTAAACCTCTTGATCAGTCTCAGACTGATAATGTTGAGTGGGATGCCAGTGAAAAGGACGGCGATGATTTATTTCAACAAGGCTCCTCTGTGCAGCCCAAAACCTGACTTGGATAACTAAGAAAATTGTAAGGAAATATTTATTTTATTTTATTTATTTTTTATGGTGTAGAGTAGCAGGCCTTCTTGTGATGCACCCTGGACCACGCCAAATCTGCTACACCGGTGTAATGCAATGTTTTTTCATTCATTTACAAATACATTAACGCTTATATCGGCTTCACTGCAATGCTTACTTTTTACGATCTTTGCGGCGCAGTGTTCCATGTCATGGAACACCAACAAAATCAAAATGGTGCATGCAATCTTTTCAAAATTTTCACTGTATATTCATATAAACCTAAATAGACAACCTACAAATTATTTTGTTAATATTTTAACTTTAAGGGGTAGTGCGCCTGAAAGGGTTAAAGATAATTATTAAATAATAATATAGTTATGTCGACTATAAAATTTATTAGTCACATTTTTTACACAATATATTGAATAATTATTTGCCATCAGCAAGATTTAAAATAGTCGTGTTAAATAAGCTTTGGATTAAAACTTCATTTGGTCTCGCTCATCTTGTAACAAAAATTAAAAGTTTTAGAAAAACAAAAGACGATTCGACTATTTTCTCTTAAGTACTCAAAAAGAAACAAGGAAAAAGATTACTGTACACAGGAAATGGGATGAGCAGTATTTATCCAATAACAGCATGTATATCAAAGATTTCAATTATATCATATTAGAGGTAAAAAACCGATAATTTAGTAAATATTGCAATAACTTTTTAAATATAAAATTTGTTTCTTCTATTTAGGGAAAAAATAGAAGGCACCTTTAGAATAAATCTATAAATCACATCCCAATATTAAAGACAATGCAAATGATAAATGGAAGATGTTTACGTGCAATCCTTTTTACATATTTTTATAAAATTTCTTTATGTTAAGTATTACATCAGGAGTAAAACAACAAAATAATAATTATAATTTGAATTTTTTTAAATAAAAGTCTGTTCTTAAATGTGATTCAAGGTAATTAATTGACTTTGGAAACCTACATGAGAAAAATCGGATGTTTATTAAGGAATTAAAGAATGCGTTAAGGAATATACGGTTAATTAAATATATAGTAGATACCGGAGTATACCATAGTATACAGGTATCTTTCATTGAAATTTTTTTGGGGTTAAAAAATTGCGGATGAAAGCAAACATTTGTAATGCATGTAAACAATAAGTAAGAACTCATAAAAAAATATGCGGAAAATATTAATTAAAAGACTTTGTGATCATTTTTATTCAGATAAACATCTCTAAATCTTTTTAGCTCAGCTTCACTGGGAATTTGTAGTTTTCTTGTTTTTTTAAAGGGGAACATATATAAATATTAAATTAAATTCATATTAAACTAGATGACTTCGCAAAAGTTTGATTAAATGTTGTTTCTATCAATGGAAAATGATATCTAATAAAACAATTTATTAATACTTTATGTTTATAAGATCAATTATTTGCAGACATCTTGCAGACTTATTTTGTCGATGATGAAGTTTCAAATTAACGAATACACACTAGTAAATGTGTTCAATGGTACAAAAACATAATTTTGCGATTTAATATTTTTCTTTCATTCTTAAAGTTAGTTTTTTTATTTATTTATTTTTTTTTTATGTAGGGAACATTAAAAAAAACATGAATCTTTCTTTGAACATAATGTTAACGTAAATAATATTTTTATCACAATAAATCATATTTCTATCGATAGTTATGGGAAAATTAGAATTCATTAATTAAAATTAAAAATTTTAAAAATCTTTTCCTTCATAACAAATAGAATTTCGAGAATTATTTTTTTCAGTTATACAGTTATCAACAATAAAGAAAAGAAAATATCCAATAAAAATTGCATTGTTGTAAGATTTTATTTTTTAAATAAAAGTTCGTAAAATTAATTTTATTTATAAAATTGAATATTATTGTTGAAAATGTAGTATTGTTGGAAAAGAGGAAACAACAATCATATTTTTCAGAACATGTAGATTTTAAGATGGACGAAATTACTTCAGACAATCCTCCCTGGGGCAACTTGCCCACTCTCGCATTGATTTCGATTTTTAAATTTTTAGACTTCGAAGACAGATTTAATGTTTCGCTAGTGTGTCGCAATTGGCACAACGCATTTGAATCTCCGCAGTTATGGCAAAGCATGGAGTTAATTTTTGGTGGCAACATGGTTAAGGATACTAGAAGAGCTTTGCAGTTTCTCAGAAAGTAAAATTTTACATTTGGTTTAAAATGGAAGAAATCCACCATTTAAATATTTGTATAGTATAATAATGTCAATATATGTGTCTATTGTTTTCAATCAATCAATAGTTTGCTTCCTTAATATCAACTTGGCATAGATAACACTTGATATGGATTTAAAGAGACGACATTCTCACATTTTTAATGATAAAAGCGTTTTGAATAATATTTTTACAGTAGTAAGTGTTAAACATAATTTGAGTAATTAAAAAAAAAAAAAACTTTGTTTCATATATCTAAAACTTATGTTTTTAAAAAGATCAAATCTCTTTTTTATTTAATTATCTCAGTCAAATCTCATTTATTTAATCAAATATTTTATTTAATCAAATATTAAACACTTTTATTCAATTATACGTAGTTCAAATATAAATAATGCATTGGAATGCTTCTTAATTTAAAATAGAAGAACTCTTTTAACATTTTTTACATGAACTTCCAGCATGTTAACAAAATCTCTTTTAGCAATTGTGAAATCCAATTTTGCTGATCAGTCTTTTACCGTAAAATGTAGATATGAAGCAGTAGCTCATGTAAGACTTTACTTTGACGAAAACCTAATACTATTCACTTTAAAAAATCCAGTTTACATTGACAAAAAGTACTTTTGATGAGGATTCCATTAGATTATTTTTTGAGCTTATTATTTATCCATAGTTAGTTTTCCTGATGATATTCTGGGACTTGCATTTTTGTGACAGTATATGCCGTGGAACAAATTTTATGATAAGAAAGATTTGAGTCTCTTATGTTTCATTGATAAATCGTGAAAAACCAAGATTCCATAAAATAAAAATTGCAGTATTTTCTTTAAACTTTTGCTAAGCTGGACAACCAAAACATGAATTTGTCACAAAATATGAGTTTTCTTTACTTAAAATTTCATTCCAAATCAAATATAATCCAAATATTTATTTTTCCTGCATTACACCTATTGTTATTTTCCATGCAACAGGCATGTTATTTTGAACTACATATAAAATAATTAGCACTTAATTGTTGACTAAAGGAATTAAAAAATTAATATCTTAACTAATGTGATATTTATCAATCTATATTTGCAAATAAAAATTTGAAATAAATGAAAAAACTAAAAGAATGAGAGGGCATTAAGAGAATTTGGGAATTTTTAACTTCAAGGAATTTTCAGTGTTTAGGTTATTAGTTTTCTCAAGAAAATTGTTTCTCCAAGGTTACGTTCTAAAAATTTTAAAAACTCTTAGAATACATAAATCTTTTAATACTTTTAATTACAAGAAATATCGCTAGCTTCTCATGATAAGAAAGATGGATCCCTTTTCCAGCTGTCGACTAATGATCTTTAACATGTTCTTGATAAGAGACGGGTTAAAAAATATGTAATGGTATAATATCAGGCAAATACTGCAAATAGTTCATCAAAGTAAGATTACCAATAAGAAATATGGCATTTACCACTTTGGGGGTAGAAGACCTAGAAAAAATAGGGGATGTATATATGGTATAGAAGGACCAGGGTAAATTAAATGTATAGCCACATGATAATGTTAAAGTAAGATGTTAAGTCCAATAAACAAAAGAGAGATTTATAAATTTGTTTTTAAAAATATACTTTTTATTGTATTGTTTATACTTGAAGCAGTGAGTCTTATGGACCACTTCGAAGCAAAAACATAAATTTAACACAAAATTAAAATAAAGCAAAGGGAGCATTTTGGAAAATAAAAAGGTATTTTGTGAAAAAAAAATATATATATTAAAAAGGTTGAGAACCTATGGTATAATTTCTAAATAACTAAATTTTTATGATTTAATCATTAATAATATGCAGAATGATACATTAAACTTTGTAATAATTTAAATATATATTTAGCTCTTACATCAGCGTTTTCGAATTTCGAATACGCTGGTGTTTGATATACGCTGATGACGCTTTCGAATACGCTGGTGTTTGATATACGCTGATGACGCTTTCGAATACGCTGGTGTTTGATATACGCTGATGACGCTTTCGAATACGCTGGTGTTTGATATACGCTGATGACGCTTTCGAATACGCTGATGTTGTCGAATTTCGAATACGCTGATGTTGTACGCATTTCAAACCAGAATGTTTCGAATAACATTCTGGTTTGGATTATCATTTTTCTAGGTCTGATATGAATAATAGTATCATAACAGGATGCTATAATTATTGTGAGCATTATATGAACCGTAACATAATTTTTTTTTAACATACTGTTATCAAATCGTGTTTTTACAATATTTCTATAGGCATGCTTCTTCATTGAAGTACTTAAAATTGCGTTTCATAAGATGCAATTCTCCAAGAGTGCGAGAGGTTTTGGCTGATCTGCAAAGTATGTTCGAAGAGCTGGCCGATAACGGACATTTGGAATCCTTCGAGCTGGAAAGGTTCTGTTTCCCCGAATACCGTGATGAATCCATTTATTTCCTACTATTGTCAATGATGAATACCTTCAAGATATTCATCCGTTCTCAACGTCAGCTGTTGAAAGTCAAGTTTTTGAAGACTTACTTCAGAGAGGGAGATGCTATGGATATCATTAATTGCATCATTGCTCAAAATAAAATGCTCCGCTTTCTTGGAATTAGGAATTTTTTTCAACAAGAGGTGAATGTACACACGTAAGATATTTCTTTTGTATTAATTTTTGTGAATTTAATTCTTAGTTTAATTTTTCTGAACTTTAATTCTTAATTTAATTCTGAACTTTATTTCTTAAAAACTGTAATTCGTAGAAATATTTAAAAAAATAACTACAATACATTTATTTTCAGGCAATTTATCGTGTCATGTTTCAGGAGTAAAATATTTCCAGATTTGAATGTTTTATCATTATAATCATTGCTTTTAAAAAGATAACATAAGGGAATATTTGCATGCCCGTTCATTGATTTTAAGTGAAATTACAGAAGTCATACATTTTTCTAACATTGAAGTAAACTGGAAGAATGTTTCATTAGTTTTTAATCTCTGGCGTTTGATTTGAACCTGTGTTTAATTTTTTTTTTAGTAGCAATTAAAAAGCTCTGCTTCCGAGCTCTTCTTGAGAAAGAAGAACGGGACATGTTTTTGATAACAATATTGTACCAAGACCTGCATTTCCGTAATTGATGTGTTAATTTTTCAACAATGAAATGTTCTATAAAAAGATAATATGTTATTAAAAATTTTTACTTCAAGTGTAAAAATATTTCGGGAAAAATAATATCAATTCATATAACAGAATTTTTTTTCTCATATATTTTTTTGGAAATTCGCAGGATCGTATGTTCTAATGGTATAATAATCATAATAAAAAGTTAATTTATCTATAGATACTATCATTTAAAAATATTTAACCAAATGCCCCGATTACCATCGTTAACAAGTTTTTCTTTCTCGTATTACAATTCCAATCATCGTTATATTGGATCTCTTCTATTTCACTTACAAAATGAACTGACAAAGTTCTATTAAATTGTAGAAAACTGCTGATAAGGTGTAATCCAAGCTACATTTACTATTCAAATTTCTTCGATTCACATATAATTATTTTTCACAGGAATTAGCTTTTAAATTCTTAATAACTAAAATTTAGTTTCCTACTACTTTTCATAAATTGATAAACCAAGTTTTAAAATATTTATCACAGGAATTCATTTTCTTTTTAGGAATATGATATTTCAGGAAAATCTCAGTACTCTTCGGGAACTTGAAACCTTAGAAATTAATTACTGTTGTATATCTGATTGGGTATTGGAAAATTTTAGATCTCATTTACAGACTTTAAATGTCCAGTACGAACAAGAATTAAATCTTCCGCACATCATCTCACCAGAAAGCTGGAGGAAATTCAAGAGAACATGTCCTGACGCAGTTATAAGTTTTGAAATGGGTGATTATTTTTCATTCAATCAAAAATACTCAGAATTTGATAGAAATCATATTTTTTATGTAAGAGTATCAGGTGAAAATAAAAAAAATAAATAACAGTATATAGTTCTTAGTTCCCCTCCTTATATTGAAAAATAGCGATTATTTTTACCAGCCACTACTGAAGGAACTGAAATTCTTATTTCCTTTTCGTCTGTGAATGAAGAGTTAAATTTCCTGCAAATGAAATGTTTCAGAAATCATATTAATTGTATTATATTTTTTCAACTTTCATTTTAATTCCTTCAAATAAAAATTGTTATATTAATAACCAAATTTTCAAATATCAGTAATAGTTAGGAAGTGTACATTTTTCACTTTATCTTTTAGAATAAAATGTAGAATATTTCAAATGTTAACCAGAAAGTGGCTGTTTCTTTCGTTTCAGTTGAGATCATGATTACGCCACTTTATTACAATTCTCATTGGTTTAAAATATCCATGAAGTCATATAAGGTTTCATCTACGTCACATCGTATTGAGACGTCGTAAATCCGATTTGCAGACGAAATTGTCGCCTGCTTTCAAATCGCTTTCTTCCAGCGGTAGCAAACAGGGGAAAATTCATTATGGAATGTCTGAGTGTCGTCAGCGATGAGAAAAAAATCCATTCATGAGTTTTAAGAGTACTAAAGATATATTTTTTCATTTGTAAAAATTATGAAAATCCTGAAATTTACCTGTTGTTCTAAATAATGAGTTTTCAAATCCTTAGCGATATTGCTTCCAAAATTGAACACGTTGAAAATAGTAAAAATAAAGCAAACTGAAAAAGACAAGGACTATATGGTTAGTTTAAATTGACAAGGATAATTTAAATTTTTAATTTTGATTCTGTTTTTTGTATGTTGTTGTATAATTAGAATATATTTCCATTTTTATAAGAATATAACAATTTTTTTAATACCAACTGCAAAAAAATTGTAAAAAAAAAAATTCAATTTACAATTAAAAATTGTCAATAACAGTGCCCTAAATTAGTTTTTTCTAATCATTAATGCAAATTAATTATTGAAAAAGAATTATCAATTTTAAATAATATCTATAGGTATAGAATTCATATATCAGAATAAAACTTCTGTGTACTTAATTGGTAATGATAAATTTTGATCAGTAGTCGAAATACCAACACTGGATCATCTTAAAAATGTATTGCCGCGATGCCTTTGTGTGGAAGAGCTGAAATACATCAGTGGTTTTCGTCTCAACAGTGACAGAGGCTTGCGTATGCACGGTGTTTCTATTCTTCAATATATAGGCGACGCATTTCAAAACTCATTAAGTAAGTGTTTCAATTTTTTTTATATTAAACTGTTAAGCGTTTATATTGATTCCTAATTAGTATCGACAAAAATAATGAATTAATTATAATTTTATAACGCAAATGAATTTTCTTTAATTTTTTCACAACATCTGTGGTGATGGCTATTCTTGAATAAATAAATGAAGCATGGTGAATAATTAATTTGCTGTCCTCTTTGGTCATCATCACATAGTTTATTCAAATAATATTTAGTTTTTCTTGGTAAAAAGAATATTTTCATCACATTGGTCTTGTCACTTAAAGTTTTATCAATAAATCCTTACAAATATTTCACAATATCGTGTAAATGGAAGTGTTATGTGTAAATGCTGTAATGCGTGGCAATTCCACTTTATGTATAAGCTAATTAGAATTAGTAATTAGTAAGATTAAAAGAAATGGTCTGTTTGCCATCATCAACACAACAAAACTTTTTCACAATTTACACTAAAAATAATTTGCTAACGAAGAAACAGAATAACGAAAAATGCTATATTTAAACTGATTTCAATTTTTGTCCCCTTAAAAATTGATTCGGTTAAGTAAACACAGCCAAATTCATTTAAATGTAGTTACTGTAGGCGCTCTTTTTTATGCATTCAAAAATCAGTAAAATATTTCGTAAAATTCGAAATTCGTAAAATGGAAAAAATAGGGGTGTTAGATATTTAAAATATATATATATATATTTTACCAAATTGCGTTCTCTTTATAAATAAAGAAGTCATGGGAAAATCATTTAACATAAGCACTAAATCAGAAACACATTCAAAATGGAATTCATATTGGGAAATAAAATTTACTTTCCTTTTATTGATGAAAAATCAATCTTTTTTCTGTTTCAAAAGTACATTAATAAAAATAGATTTCTCCATTTTTTATCATTGTAGCGAAACATTTCACTGTTGTTTGTTTAAAAACTGTGCTTCAGTCTTGTTAACCATTCTTTACTTATTTTGCAAACGGTTATTTTTTGTTTGATATCGGAACGTCCTTTTCATTCTGGTTCTGTATTTTCTCGATCATGTAACAATTTGAGATACTTTTTGTAAACAGACAAATTATATTTAAGTCCATATTCAAAAATCCTGAAACGAAAATGCGGGCATAAATGGCTTACGATGTTCATAGAGAAATCATCTTTTCTCAAGTCTTCCCCGATAATTCTTACGTTCAAAAATTATTTCTGAGTTCTCATTCAAAAAGTCTTGAAACGAAAACTCGAATAGCAGTGAATTTCTTCTTCGACATTATTTTTCTTGTTTATCATTTTATTATTCTATTTAATGTTGCATTTTTCTTTTCATTCTGACTATTCTTACATGAAAGATTCAAAAGATTAAGAACTAAGAATAAGAAAAATTAAGCAGAAGAATTGTTCATTTTTAATGACTCAAAAATTCTTCCTTGATACAGCTTATCATTTTTGGTTTCGAACTATCAACCAATTATTTGACTTATCATCTCTAAAATAACATATCCCATCCATATAAAGAAGATAAAACAACAGTTAGAATTCTGTACATAATGTGTGTAGACTTTAATTTGAAATACGATACAATTAAATTTAAAGTACAATACAAATTAATTAAAAGAAATACAGTTAAATTCGGTCATTTTAAGCATCTTTTTGAAAAAATTAGAACAGATTTACAATAAAAACCTAAATTACAATTAATAACGAAAGTGCAAGTTACAGGCTGAGACGTAGTTTCTTGTATTTTCATGAACAAAATAAAATAATTTATTTAACATGGTGAGTTTGAATAGCGAAGACATCATGGTCAACAGGCACCATATCCATTATTTGCTTTGCATATTTTACATATAAGAGGACAAATAAAAATATTCAATTAATGACTATAAATGAATCAGTATTTTATTATTTATTTTGTGTGACTTTATATTCAGTATTCACGAGTATAGAATCACATAGTCTATTAAAAATTCATAGCTAATTAAAAGATTTTTTGTTAAAATTATCTTTAATTCAATTCCTAATTAATTTGTACTGTAATCACACGAAACTTCTCTATTTATTGATATCTACACTTCGTATTTCTTGCAGTTCCAAATAGTCATTAAATTGAATGTATTACATAATAATTTTGCTAAGTTGCTTTGCTAATTATATGACAAAAATTCTAAAGTTATACAGTTCCGTTAAATTTTTTAAAAGTTTTTTAACCTTTTCGATGTAGTATATTATTCACATTCATATCCTAAATAACAGATTTAATTATAGATATATGTGATAGATTTAATCATAGATATGAGATTTATAACAATATTCTTAATAAATTAATAACATTGACATTTGTATCCACAAATTTACTTTTGGAGGTAAACTTAACTTGGAGTTCAGCTTTGTAAATGCATCGTTGCTAAGCGATGCCATTTTGAGACTCATAATGATCTGCTATAAACTTAAATCTTTCTCGTTGGGAGGAGTTTTTCAACCTTCGCTCGCTAGAAGCATTTGTGAATTTATCTTGGGACATGACACAGGTGAGAAACTATTTTGAAATTTTTTTATTGATTTAAACTTATATTATGCATTATGAATAACGTTACCATTACATATACAAAGATGAAACCACAATTTTAAAATGCATTTGTAATTTTAGCTCAGTAGTCGAAAGCTAATTTCTATTCTTGAGAAAAATATCAAGACAGTTGAAAAAAATTAGAAAAAGTAATAGTTTATAAAAGTTTTACATCCAGCCAATCGACTTATACTGCAGACGGATAATCTAATCTACTCAAACCAATGTCTAAAAACCATTTTAATAATTTCATGTCAAATTTTAAAAGTGTCATGATAGGAAATAAATAATGTATTGAAGTTCTCTGGGAAAATTTCCCTGATTATTACTTTTTTTCTACCATTCTATAATCTACATTTATTTAAAAATATGGAATAGTTAACATACGATATGTATATCTGAAAGTAAATTTAACATCTTGAACTATTATTACGTACTTTAATTATATTGTAATGCTGATAGAATTGAGATTAACTGACTTCTTTACGAAGAGAGTATCAACTTCGCGACGATCCTTTCTCTGAAATCTATGTAAAGCCATATTTGTGTAGAATGTAATATAATATAGAAAGAAATATGGGTAGAATATTAAGAAATATTTTCTCTGAAAGTAAAGATAAATATTTGTTTATATTTTAAGTCTTTTATATAGTCTATACAAATAAATTTGAGAGAGAGAGACATTGGTCGATATTAAAATACGCAAATATGTACGGAGAAAGATTTATTTTTTTAGTAATTATCATAACTTATAAATGAACACTTATTTCCATAATTACAAAGTACTCCGTAAAAGTCCATTTGTATAAACAAAACAATAAAGTAACTCAAATTTTTTAATTAAATAATTTTTTACTGTTTATATAAACCATGAAATACAAATTTAATATTATAATTTCAACTCTGTTATGTTGACATAATTTGTTTACGCTTATGTCAACAGACCTTCTTGTAGATAGTTCAAGAGGAACTTTACCAACTTAGGCGAAGATTACTGGATATATTTATTTATCATTTTTAATTTTTACATCAAATGACTTTTAAGGCTTACCAAGTTATAAGTATTGCACAGAAAAAATATTTACAGGCTGTTTACTAAATAACAATAATAGTGATAGATTATATAGGACTTAAATTATGAAATAAAACCTAAAATTTATGTTTACATAAATTCAGTTACAATTGCAAATGTGTACCACATTTTCAAATTATTTTTGTAGAGCCACTTGTTCTGCAAATCCTAAGAATCTTGCCTATGCAATTGAACAAAGTATGTATTAGGCATGAGTGACTGACAAGTTAGCTATTTGAAAATATGTAAAAATGAAATAGGTCATTTTTTTGAGAAATCTAAACAAAGTGGCATTATGATTAAGCCTATTTATAATTAGATAATTAAAAATAATGTACAAGTAATTTATACTTAAAAATTGCTTAAAGGATTACTAAACTGACTCAGCAAAATTGATGGTTAAATTTGAATATGCTAATTCGTGGTAAATAAATTACAAGACATAATTAAAAGTTTTCTTCAAGAATGAAATTACCATTTACATATCATAATTGCTATTATACGAAAATGCTATTTAAGGAAAGCTAATGATTGATAACATTATTATTTTTACAGAATCAACTTATTAAGCTTGAAGAATTTTCATCAAACTTTAAAATTAAAGTCCTTTAATATGAACCAAGGAATAATATATATATATATATATATATATATATATATATATATATATATATATATATATATATATATAGAGAGAGAGAGAGAGAGAGAGAGGTTTTTTTTGATTTCACTTATATGCTAACGATGCCAAATAGACAGACAGCAGATTTTTTCATACCAGATGCATTTTATTTTAAAACTTTTTCCAATTTTTTTTTCTAATTTATATTTTGATAAATTTAAATAATCAGCATATAAAACATGAATTTCATTTGCATCAAATTTAAAATATCCAAATAGATTAATTTTTTCTACTTGTTTTAAAAATAAAATGTGAAAATGCGATGAACTGAAAACATATGAAATGTATCACAGAATTAAAGTCATATGAATCAGGGTTGAGAAAATTTGGTTAAATGAATCTTTATAATATATGATGTTGTGTAAAATAAGTTTAGGGTAAAATAATTTCTTCATATGACTTGTTAATATGGTTGAAATCTTTTAACTTCTTCTCAGTCAGCCTTTTTTTTTTTTTATGTCCTGTGAAACTTTAAAATTTCGTTACATTAGTGAGATGACAAATATAACTTTAGATTGACAAGAAAAGGCTTCATTTTTATGCAAATAATGAACATATATTAATAATATAATTTCTGTTTTGACCATTGATCTTTGGTCATTTTTATGGTATTTTTATATATACGTATCTTCTATACTTATTTCATCAAATAAGTTAGTGTATTATATTTGGTTATCATAAAAAACAGTTTTACTGTGAAAAGTCTTGCAAAAACGAAAGAAAGTTTAATTTATGAAATGAATAAAAAATTGCATAGAGATAGTTGTATTAAAAAATGCAGTGTTCATTAAATAATCAACTTCATGTACTTTTCACAAATTTTCAATCCAATTTCAAGTAAAAAAAAAAAGAAAAAAAGTAGTGACTTATGGACTTCGTGAAAGCTGATTCTAAATTCTGACTAAAAATGTTTTGTGGAAATAAATTTAAAAACATGAATTTATCAAACAGTAAGTCAAAAATACTAAAGAAAATGACTAAAGATTTTTTTAAATCTTTGCAATCGTATATATATATATATAAACCCCGAAATTAATAGTTAACTTTAATTGATTTATGCAAAGAGAAATTGATTTTATATTATTCGATTCATAACGAAAATTAGATTCTATTTTTTATTTTAGCCTTCGAGAGTGTCCATTTAACGTTCTACTTCAGCAACTTCGAGAGCGTGGAGGAAATGAGTCGCATGCAGGAGTATCAGCACCAACTGAAGGAAAGAAATATTGACTTTTACTTCAATTTAATGACATATCAAATAATAGAATAGACAGATACTCATTAATTCAGGTTTACTTGGAAAATAATAATAAATAAAGCAATTTAAAACAGATTTTCTTTCTTACTTTCATTCGGTAATTAAGTTGCACTTAACGTGCAAAGGATTACAATCAATTCTGTTTTACCCGAGTTTAAATGTATTATTTGCACTGAAAACATAACTTTTCTCAATCAAATGAATTTTTTATTGAATTTTACATAAAAGCTAAAAGTAACCTGAAATTTTATTATTACTAATGACTTTATTATCCTTCAAATGGTGATTCTTAGAAAGTAAACAATAGAAAAGAAAATAGAATAATTTTCTATTAAATATATTAATTTTAGGAATTATTCCCCAATCATTTCGAAAATCAAGACGCATTGAAAGACAACTCAATACTTTTCATTATTTATGAGAAATTAAGCATAATTTTTATTTCTTATTTTGAATCAAAAGAATGGTATCTTTTGACCTTAACATCTGAAGTTTCGCATCATTTAATCATCTTTTACAATTTTGTTTTCTGGACAGACTTTTCATAGATAGTGAGCTGATTTGACCTATCGTAAAGAGGGATAGAACTAGAAATTTTCCACCTAGACAACTTAGTAGATGTTATTCTTGTACCAATATGTTTTCCTGTATCTGGCCATACCTACCAGCAATAAAATATCAATTCAAGTGAAAATTGGAAGTAGGTGGAAAGGAAATTGTGATGTTGTCACGATCCTGTTTTCTTCAGGATAATTCAATAACATAAAATGCCTTCGTTTGTGACGACACATTTATTCCATATTAACATCCACAAACATTAATTATTAACACAAACACAAATTTTTGACTTTTTTCCACATTATTAAAAAATATAAACATTTTTCATGGTTCCGGGAGCGAATTTCCGATACTCCAGATAATCACAACAACCGATCGTTCCTCTCTCTCCGACACAACTCAGTTGTTTGGGTTTTCTTTAATTATACATTACCTTAAAAAAAATCAATGATTGGCGCAGCTTGTTCTTTTTTGGACCTTGTGCCAAAATGCCCAACCAACACGACTCAATCTATCATGTCTCAGAGTCTCTTCATTGGCAGACAATGAACTCAAAAGTTCTCCTTTCCTTTAACTGTTTGATTTTCACAGAAATAATCTTAAATATACATATTATCAAGTTAATTATACTGTGTAAACATAAAACTTCTAAAAAAATATAAAAGTGAAAAAAAATGATTAAAATTTATGTATTTTGTGATGCTCTTTTTTTACAATAATGTTTGGACTAATGGAACAACTTAGTTAAGAAAATTAAATATATCAACTTTACATTTTGATTCGGTAATAATTGTAGAAGTAAAATAATGAACGATGTTGAACTGTTGTATGTTCTATAATGCAAGTAATAAATCTGAATGTAATTTAATTTTCTATTTTCTTTGTAGATAAAATTTAAATGAACATCTCCTTGATATTTAAGAATTCGCAATAATGCTGTACCATCATTTATGAAATTTAAAGATTTTTCAACAATACAAGAATTTGATAAAGTCACTATTTTGATTTGATTTTTTAACTCGTATGTCAAGGAGAATATAAGGAACAAATGAAACTAATAAAAACACGCCAGGCAGCAAAATATTGCTTTTAATATTTTGATTTTTGCCAAAGAAAAGGTTTCCAGAGTTGATGGATTGTTACGAAAATCATAAGCATTTAATACTTCTGAAAGAGAGCATTTCAATTCAGAAAGATTTCAGAAGATTATAAGCATTTAATAATAATTATGGCATGAAGCATCTTATAACAGATGTGATTGCCAAGAATTTTCAGAAATTATAATCAATATAGAGCAATATTAATAATTTAATTAATAATGTTCAGCACTTGTGAAAGTATTTTAATAAGTAGAAGTGTTGCATTTTCATTTAATTGATAAAAGTTCCTTTTCTTTAAAAATATGTTGTTTTTTCTCCCATTTTCATCATACAATAATTAATTAAAATATACCTTTTTTTGAAAAAAAAAAAAAAAAAAAAACCCGATTATTAGAGTGGAGTCCGATCCCAAATGATTGGAATAATTGGAATTCTTCTGTATTTCACAATTTAATAACCTACTACCAAATAATGATTAATCTTCGAACTGATTATGTTGTTCCAAGCAAAATTTTCTCATAAGTTGATTTAGATTTTTTCAGAGCCAATGAAAAATAAATGAATCCTGCAAAATGGTTTTAAACTTTTAAATATATCACTGCTCGAAAGATCTTGATTATGGTAGTTAATTCCGGTATTAATGTGAAATCCAAATCAATATTTTCCCCAAACTCACGATAAAAATAAACGTATTTAATACAGAAACGAATCTTATTCGAAACTCGGTTGTTATTGTCAGTACCCATTTACGGGGTAGGTAACCATTCAAAACCCATTCATACAAAGAAAGAACAAAGACAGGAGAGAGAAAGTACATCCACTCCCGAACAGCGATTTGAACCAAAGAAACTCGGTTAACTACAACTTTCATTTTTTAATTTTACATTCAGAAAATTATACTGTGATAAATATTTTCTTTTCTTATTAATTTTTTGATCAGTAAATTTTGAAATTTTATAATCAAAATGGATAGCTTTATTTACACTAATTTTAATTGACAAAAAAGTTAAGATAGAGAACTATATTTGGGTCATAATGAATCTGATGATTCTTAATTTGTTTGAATCTAAGAAAAATCTTGTCGTATGATACAACAAAAACACCTGAAGTTAAGAAAATTTTAATATTTTAAACTCTAAAATATGATTTAGAACATAGTCGGAAATTTGACATTCAACCACAAATGGCAGGATCTGAAAAATGTTCAATCAAGTAATTATTCTTTTGGATTTGCGGAGAGCCCATTCAGATATTTTGTAAATTCTTTTACATTTTTTTTACAATGGCAGATTTTAGACAGTTACAACTTCAACATAGTCTATTGTTCCCTGATACCCAAGGAACCGCCAGAAACAGCGACCTCTTAGCCGCCGAGGTGTTGCTCCGGATGCACCACAGGGGGTGGGCCACCATCGCACCCTCACACATGTTATAGGGGCCCGTTTATAGGGTAGGCACCATTCATACATCATTCACACACAGAAGGAAAGGACACAGACAGGATAGAGAGAAAGAGATAGAGTACATCCATGCCTGAACCGGGATTCGAACACAGGACCTTCCTATCCGTAGTCAGGCACGCTGACCACTAGACAAGTTTCCCGGCAAATTCTTTTACATTAATATTATTTTTCAACCTTTCATATTCATCCATATTCTATACAAGATCAAATAAAGAATTGATCTTTCATCAATCAGACATGAAACGTTCATTTATTTCTATTGATTCCAGATGTTTATTTTCTACTCTTAATTTCTTGATTAATATTTAAATCATTCTTTTAGAAAAATAACTGTAATTCTTGGACTTAACTTGTCCCAGATTTCTCCCATATTTTCTAAATTTTAAGAAAAAAACTGCCTTAATTTTGCATCGTTTAGTTTGAATTATTTGAGAATAACATTTTTTTGCATGATCACGATCACTAATCCTTTCTGCAGGTCTTGGAAATAAATAAGATACTTTAGTAGAGATTAAATACTTAAAAAAGATATACTGCTCATTCTGTTTTCGTATTAAATATATTTCTAATCTGCATTTGAAATAATTTCTTATATATTCATTTCAAATATTAAAAATTAAATTTCTCAAATATAAATTTAATTATTTTTTAGTTAAATTAAATTCAAATGCATTTCACACGTAGTATTTTCATTCGACCTCATATGTGGTTGAATAAAAATTTACTTTATTTTGCTTTGATAGAAGATCTAAAATTTGGTGAAAACCCTGTAACCATGAATCCACTTTCCCTTACCCGGACTGTGAAAGAATATGATGGGAGTATTATGATATGGGTCATATTCTGGTGTTCCTCTAGGCTCAATAAAACAGCCACAAGACACCTTGATGTACTGACAGATCGTGCACAATGAAATGTTGTATTTTTACTCTGATAGCGATGGATATTTCATGGATGATAATGCTAATGCACTATATATATATATATATATATATATATATATATATATATACATATATATATATATATATATTACAACAGAAATTCTTTTATATTATCTTGAAAATTGTGTGGCTATTTGAATATGAGTCTGTCTGACTTCAACCTTTCCTGGTCACAACAGATCTTAGATCGTAATCGTATAGAAAATGAGTGAGATGTGGTAGAAAGATATGCATCCAACTGCTCTTTCATATAATTCACAGAATCTAAGAAACTGCACAGCCAATGTATGATACCCTTGTAACATAAATGCACCTCAGAAACATATATTGTGGTTGCACCAGCACACACTTCCCTATATTTACACTATTAGGCCAATTAATTGGGACAAACACAAAAATTTTCACAAACATTGTTTAATTGATACAGGTTAACTTACATGCACAATACAACATTCTAATACGAAATATGTTCGCCTCTAGCTTGAATGAGAACTTGATCACGTTTTGGCATAGATTCCATTAAATTAGAGCAAAAAATTTTTATCTCGTCATCTCGAAACAAATTTTTTATGACATTATCAAATATAGTTTTCTTTGTTGAGCAGTCTATTTTACACACGCGTATTTTTACAATGCTCCATAAATTTTCGATGGAATTTGCATCAAGATAATTACCAGGACAATACAAAATCGTTACCGTATGTTCTTGAAAATATTTCTCTGCTAGTTTAGAAGTATCACATGGAGCCAGATCTTGTTGAGATATATAAACACTGCCAGGGGATGTTTGCATCACAGGCAAAAATTTTCTTTCAATTATATTTTGTAGAGATCATGATTCCTTACACTGGTACTAAGTTGCCAGGTTCTCCAGAAGTGAAAGAATCCCTAAACATTTGTTTCTGAAAGTGCTTAACTGTTTGTATAATATGTTTCTTGATGGATGTTCTCCAACAATGTAGGCTAAAACTAGCTCTCTCTTTCTGTCTCTCTCTCTCACACACACGCACAAAAGCGTTTTGTTGCTAAATGCAACTTTTTCCGAACTTGTGCAGATCAGAAATGATATTTCCTGGCCCAATCCAAATGTTTTTTTTTATTGCATATATTAATAATTCTCTACGAAGATATGTACTTGTTTTGAGCGTGGGTGCATTTTACTATTTCACACAAGAAATGTGTCTATTTAAGCTGTGGTCTTTGATTTGTATCCACATTTATTCTTGTTTTAGAGACACTGTCCCCAAATTCTTTTGCTGATAATTGAAGAAAATCTAGTGATTCCTGGAAACACTCGATTTTCTAACTGCAACTAATGCAGCAATATCCTTCTCAGTCGTATAAGTATGTTGACTACAGGTAACAATTCTAGTCATTTTCCTGGGAGTGGTATCCATTTTTTAAATACAAGTCAGAAACACACAATTCACATAGACTACCAGTTCTTACAGCAAGAACTGGTTTTATGAAAATCATTTTAAAGATAATTATTCCTAATATGTACTCTAATATCAAAATATAACTCAGAATTAAAAGAACATTTAATATATAATCAAACTAGAGCAGACAAATAAGATATAAACAAGTTACTTTTTTTCCACCATCAAAAACGAATTTATATCATCTCTGGTTAATATTTTTAAGAATAAAATTTTAACAGATTTCAAAAATGAAAGGTATTTTAGTATTATTTTTCAGAGCACACCTGATTTATAGCACACAGATCAAATTAATGAAGTTATTCGTTACTTTCGCACAGAAAATAAAAAGATGAAATAAAAAAAAATATCTTGTTTAATGGAAGAAAAGTTGTTCATGTAAGAGAAAAATTTAAAAATTATAGAACGAGATTATCTTGATATAAAAGTGTACTGAAACCAAGATATTGATAATGATTCTACAGTAGCTAGAATATATTCAGAAGCTTACAAGAATCTATAAAATTAAGCATTTTTTGTACCCTGTGCAAACCGTTTTCTTAATTTGCTTGGGATATATTCATTTGCAGTTGTTTCATCATGCACTTTTTTAGGACCATGAAACATTTGTAAATGCTTTTCTGTTTCTATATACAGATGATACTTTTAACACAGGTGGAAGATTCTACTTAACAACGAAGTAAGGAATGCTTACAATTCTACTAAGCTTATTTTACGTCGTTCAAGAAAATTGTAAATGTTATTGAGGAACTTTAATTCTTCAGAAAGGTTTGAAATCAGAGAAGCTTAAACTTTGTTATTAGTGATGTGATTTTTCGTTTTTGTGTTTGTACTGTATTGCAGAAAAAATTAATCATGCATATTCAATAGCCTTTACAGATTCTTCGAATGAGTGTTGAAAAATCGGATATAAATGTGAGGATTTTTAAAGCTATCAAAATTTCAATATAGGAATCACTTGCTAGGATTTCTTTATGGTTTATAAAGTAATTGAATGTGTGCATATGTGAATATGATTGATTGATTAATTTTGTGAGGTTTACTGACGCAAGGTCCAATATAGGACATTTCTGCACCGTACAATATTTAAAACTGAAGGTAAAAATTCTGTGTTAAAAGACTAGTCCGATGTATACAATGGAATGTATTAAAAGTTTAAAAGAAGCATATGTAAAAGATTATTTGGATAAAAATCTTAAATAGAATTCAAGAAACCTATTGCACGTAAAAATTCAAGCAAATTTCTATGTGGTTTAAACCCAATCAAGTCTGATAAAATTAAACTTGTGGTATTAAAAAACACAATGCGTAAATCATCGAAATTAGGACAGACAATTAAAATGTGATGTACTGTATATGGTACACATTACACATGTCACAAATCAAAGCATTCCGAGAAAAGAATAAGTGTGTGTAAATCTAGTATGTCCAATACGAAGTCGTGTGTTTTGCATCAACTCTTCGCATGGAAGCAACTGGGAATGGAAGAATGTGGGAGGATATACTATATATAATTTATTGTTCTTCTGCAAATCCCATGTTTTTTGCCAGTGATAGGAAATGAAATATTTGATAATTTGTTTAATGTCAAAAAATGTTAATGTCGTATGCAAAATGTCAGAGGATTTTTAGCAGCATTATCTGCAAGTTCATTCCCAGCAATGCCAACATGACTTGGAACCCAACAAAACAAGATGTCAAATCCTTTATTCTTCAATATATTTAAAATATCCAATATTTCCACAATAATTGTATGACACTTATCATTAAAATGGTCTAATTGCATGATCAAACTCATGCTATCTGTATAGATACAGTATTTTCAATGAGAGCTGGATTATATTATCTCTAGAGCACGTTTAATAGCAACCGCTTCGGCTGTATACACAGAATATGATGCATGCATTTTATAGCTGTAAAATGTATTTCCAACAACAATACCACAACCAAGATGACCACTTGATTTTGAGTTATCAGTATATACAGAGATGTCGGAGAAATAATGAGAATGAATGTGTGAAAACAACTATTGCAAAATAAGGGGAGATGTAGCTGATTTATTGTATCCAGTAAAGGGTTAAATTATATTTACAACAGGAATATTCCAAACAGGAAATCTTAGAGCATCTGTGACTTGAATATGTAAATCGGTTAACTCAGATAAAGACAGGAATGAATTTGTATGCTCATAAAATCATAATACGTTATGTGGCCGTACATTATATAGCCTTCTTAAAGAGAGACAAATAATCATCGATCTCAAAGGGTGTTGTGATACTGATAGCATTTTAAAATAGTAGAGAGAGTTGCTTACGTCTCAGATCAAGAGGAAACTGGTTGCAAATTACATAAAGGCTTTGGACAGAAGATGTCCGGAATGCTCCACAACAGATTCGTAAAGCTGAGTGATAAACAGGATCTAATTTGCGCAAAACTGATTATCTGGTTGATCCATAAACTACGCTACCGTAATCAATTTGAGATAGAATAACTGACCGATACTCTCGGAGTAATGCTTTACGATCTGCATCCCAAGAGGTATTAGAGAGAACTTTAAAAATATTTATTGATTTTTCGCATCTTTTGCGCAAATCTAAGATATGTGGTAGGAAGGTTAACTTTTTATCAAATATAAGACCCAAGAAATGATATCTGATTTACTATGGGAACAGTTGTGCCTGATATCTTAATTTCTGGATCAGGATGAGGCCCAGTTTTTCTGCAAAAACGGATACAATTGCTTTTACAAGGGGACAAAGTATGCCCATTTTCATTACACCAAGCAACTAGATTATTGACAGCAGTTTGTAATTGCCGTTCAATCAGTCGCATATTGGAACCTTGGCAAGAAATTTGGAGATCGTCAACATATAATGTTTCATGGACAGATGGTTGCAATATATGAAGAATGTTGCTGATGCAAATATTAAAAACAGTAACACTTAGCACATTTCCCGGAGGAACCCCCTCACATTGGATAAATGGATTAGATAAAACAGATCCTATACGGGCATTAAAAATGCGAGAATTTAAAAAACTCTGAATAAAAATGGGTAAATTTCTTCTGAAATTAAAATTATGCAAAGTTTGAAGAATTCCATAACGTCATGTCTTTTCATAAGCTCTTTTGCTATATCAAAAATTATAGACATCAAATGATGTCTCCGTACAAAGGCATTCCTAATTTGTGTTTCTAGGTATGCATATAGTCCAGAATAGATCGACCTTTCCGGAATCCACTTTGATAAAGTGATATGCACTGATTGTCTTGAAGTACATAAACAAGACGGGCATTGACCATACGCTCCAAAGTTTTAGCAAGGCAACTTGTGAGAGCAATTGGACGATAGTTTTGAGGATAAGTTGGATCTTTCCCTGGTTTAAGAATTGGAATAATAATTGCTTTGCTCCAGAAAATGGGATAGACATGTTCATTCCATATTCTTAATAGAAAAAGAATGTTTATTAAAGATTCATGATTAAGAGGACAGAGCATCTTATATGAGATACTATCTGGTCCCGGAATAGTATTTTTAGTTTGGGACAGGGCTTTCTGCAATTCCAGCAAAGAGAAATTGCAATTATCTGGATGTATGGTTTTATCATGAAACTTTATAAGTTTCTTTTCAGCTTGTTCTTTGGTTCTGAGATACCCTTGCAAAAGTGATACTCTGAGATACCCTTATTTGGTTACAAGATACCCTTGCAAAAGTTTCACCTAAAAGATTGGCAATATCATATTGAGAAGAAATTGTGTCAGCTCCTGTGCGTAGTATTGGGATAGAGAAGTCCCTATGTAAACCACTGGGAGATTTAACTTTCTTCCATAATTCTTTGCTGGAAGTTGATGATGTGATGGAGGAAACATATCTTATCCAAGATTCTTTTTGACTATTTCGCCGTATTCGACGAGCAAAAGCTTTAGCTTTTTTGAAAGCCATGAGGTTTTCCATGGTAGGGCACCTGCGGAAAATTGCCCAAAACTTCTTTTGTCTTTTGTATGATACTTGGCACTCACGGTTCCACCAGGGTTTATGATGTTTGCGTGGAATTGGGGAGCGCTTGGGAATTGTGTTTTTGGCAGCATCTAGAAGTGTATCAGTTACTTTTTGCACAGCATCATTGATATTATCACTTCTAACCAGGCTGTCAGTAGTCGCAGCTAATTGAGTGTAGAGAGACCAGTCTGCACGGTGATAAGAATAAGAGGAGTGGAAGATTTGTGGTCTGCTTATACCAGTTTGATTTATAATTAAATGAAAATGATTACTGTTATATAAATCCTTATTAAAATTAAGATTTAATGAAGGTAGAATTGATGGAGAGCAAATAACTAAATCTAATGAATGAAAAGTTCTTGAAGGTTGATGGAAATAGGTTATTTCTGTGGAATTTAGAAGGCAGATATTGTTATTAGAAAGAAACTGCTCAATTATGTTGCCACGAGGATTCATTTTACCACTACCCCATAATGTGCTATGACCATTGAAGTCACCAAGTAAAATAAAGGGTGCAGGTAGTTGATCTAGCAAACTGTTTAAATCGCTTTCATGGATGATCGCATGGGGAGGTAAGTAAATACTACAAATAGTAATTAGGGATGTCGAGCGTATGCGTACTTCAACAGCCTGTAATGAAGTGTTAAGGGATTGTATAGAGCTAGGAATATTACAAAACACAAGAATGCATACTCCTCCAGAAATTGAATCATGATTAGCATCTTTCCTCACACAATTATATCCATGCAATTTTAAACTGTACTAAGGTTTCAAGAATGTTTCTTGGATGGTAAAACAAATTGAATTATGCAGGTTTATAATTGTTTTTATATCTTCTATATGAGTGCGAAAACCTCGACAATTCCAAGAAACTAAGGTTCCCATTAAGCTAAGCTGAATGCTCTGGTACTGAGCATGCCATCTGGGATTCAGATGAATTTCTACTTAGGAGTGTTTCATCATCTGATGGGTCTACGTTCTTTATACCTCTCTTAGAGGCAATTGAGCTTCTTTTAGTCTTTAAATATGATTTATGGAGCCCTTCTTTTGCATTCTTTAATTTTAGGGATCTTTGAGACTTAGATTTTGCGAAAGACAGTGAAGAAATTCCTTTCAGAATAGGTGAGACATTTATATTAGAAATATTTGAGGATAAGCTTGGAAAATTTAAAAAATTTGTTTGGGTACTGCAAGATTTCATGACTTTTTTGAATTACTTGTGAATAGCTAATGCCTTGATTAGGGGTACGGAATGACACTGTTCGCCTGGCTTCAGGGTAAGATAAGTTTTGTTTTTTTTCACGGTACTAATTTCCTTTTCTAATATCCAGATTGCGCATGACCCGGAGTACGAGGGATGTTCACTACTGCAGTTGACACATTTTTCTTGTAATTGACACAGACTACTGTCTTGTCCAACAGATGCACATCGAGCACAAGTCAAATGTCCCCTACAAGCAGTTTTTGCATGGCCAAATCGCTGACATTTAAAGCAACGTAATGGATTTGGAATGTAGGGGAGAACACTACAATTTAGGTAGCCAGCTTTTATAGATTGAGGTAGTATAGGAGTAGCAAACGTGAGTATAAGGTGTTTAGTTCTTATAATTTTACCCTCTCTCCTAATTATAATGCGCTGCACATGTTGTACTTTTTGGTCAACGAGATTATCTAAAATTTCCTCCTCTGAAGCATTAAATAGATCATCTGCTGAAATTACTCCCCGTGTAGAATTTAACCTACTATGAGGAGATACTATAACATTTATATTACCAAGACATTTTAGTTTTAGGGTGCTTCGGCCTGTTCAATTGATAAAACTTCAACTAAGAGATCACCAAATTTTATCTTGCGAACATTTTTGACATTTCCAACTGTACCAATAAGACTCTTATTAATTAAGAAAGGGGAAACATTATCAAAATTGCCCTCAGTTCTTTTAATAACAGAATGTTTCTGATCCTGTATCATTTGATACTCCATAGGGAGTAAAGAATTAGAAGTATATTGTATAGAAATAGGTTAGTTACTTAAAGGCCTGACTGCACCACCCACCACCGAGCCCAACAAGGGGATGCAGTATAACTGCATTAGTGCTAGCCAGACATTATACGCTTTTAATATATCTCTGACATGGCCACCATCCATATCGAATCACACAGCAGATATATGGTGAGGATCGCTTGATCCATGGAAGCCGATTGTCATGCTGAGGACCACAACACACCTCCCGTTTACCTGAAGTAGAGGCCAAAGTGATGTGTTGGTCTCTGAGAGCCTCAATCACCAGGATCCTCCTTTCCAGGGACACGGGTCTCCACGCACGACAAACACGCGGGTGATTTAGTGCCCAAAAGAAGCTAACGCAACAGGTACTCAAGGGGAGCCCTCAACCTCTTACAAGGCAACCACAATGAGGGAGAAAAGGAAGAAAAAGCAGAAGAGGAGAGAAGAAAAGAAAGAAGAGGACAGTTCACGAGGGTACCTCGGGATTATGACACCCATAGAGCTAGGAGTAGTGGAGAGGGCATATCCTATCAAATGCATTAGGTCCGATTGAAGCCATTTCCGCCATCTTGGTTGGAGCATCAAATGCTGATAGGGAAGAACGCGTCGAGTGATTCATAAACTACGCATGCGCAAGAAAAGCACAATTTGCGCATGCACCAATATTTCGATAAATATAGCAAAGAATAACTTCAAATTAATTAAAAGATATTTTTTTCATAAAGAAAACAATTTGTACAGAATAGATTTTTTTGTGTGAAATAAAATGTACAATTTGTAATGAATATGTAATTTTTTTTATAAGCTGAGAAGAGTTATTTAATTACATAAATTTCTTTTAAAAATTAGAAATAAATATTTTTGTCATACATATTACTCATCTATATAATTTAGTGCATTTAAAGAAAAAATGACTATAAGTAGAGGAAGGCTTTGAATATTAATCACTAAATGTAATTCTTTTACACACCTTTTTCACTAAAAATGTTAATTTGAATTAAATCTCTTGTATAGAGTGAAATTAAAAATAAACACAGTATGCTTCAATATTTTATTGAATACAAGACATTTCTTGATTTATAAAAGGAGGTTAACATATTATAGACCTTAAAAAAAAAAAAAAAAAAGAATTACTTTAGTATATATAATTATAGAGTACACATTATTTAAAGTATTTTTAAAATAATGCTTAACATAGATAACAAAATACTTAATTACAGCTTTAATTAGTAAGATGTCATGATTATTCAGAGGATCATGATGAAATTTATGAAGTTTCAATTGAGTAAATACATTTTCAATATTCAAAGCAGATAAAACATTCAATTCACATTGAAGGCTTATTTTTCTGACATTTTTCACAAGCTGGGAAATAAATTATAAAACATACATGTCATTCATCTATATAATTTAGTACCATTAAAAAATGTGATTGTTAGTAGAGGAAGGTTTTGAATGTAAAAAAACCTCCAAATGTAATTTTATTGCACTCTTTTCACTAAATGTTAATAATTTTTAATTAAATTTCTCTTATAGAGAGTGAAATTGAAAATAATCATAGAATGCTTGAAAATTATTTTATCAAATACAAAAGATCTATTGATTATTTAGAAAAGGAAGCTAATATATTAAAGCATTTTTACAATAATGCTTAATTACAATTTAATTAGTTGGATGAAATAAATATCCACAGGATCATGATCAAATTGATGAAGTTTCACAATTGAGGAAATATTTTTCAATATTCACAGCAGATAAAACATCCAATTCACGTTGAACGTTTATTTTCTGACATTTCTTACAAGCTGGGAAATAAGTTATAAAAATTATTATTAATTACATAAATTTCTTTCAAGATTAGAAATTTTATTTTTGTCATACATGTCACTCATCTATAACATTTTAGAGCATTTTTAAAAACAATGTAAGTAGAAGAAAGTTTTGAATGTGTGTAATAAACCTCCAAATGTAAATTTTTTTACACACTGTTTTCACTAAATGAATTTTACTAAATTAATTTCACTAATAATTTCACTAAAATCACTAAATTAATTTTTAATTAAATTTCTCTTATAGAATGAAATTAAAAATAAACAAAGTATGCTTGAATATTATTTTATCAAATACTAAAATGCTATTGATTATTTAGAAAAGGAAGCTAATATATTACTGACCTTTAAAAAGAATTGCTTTTGTATATAATTGTCTTACAGAGTTCATATTATTTAAAGTATTTTTACAATAATGCTTAATACGGATAACAAAATAATTCTTGATTACAGCTCTAATTAGTTGGATGACATGATTATCCAGAGGATCATGATCAAATTGATGTAGCTTCAATTGAGAAAATATATTTTCAATATTTAATGCAGATAAAGCATCCAATTCACATTGAATGTTTATCTTTCTGACATTTTTTAATTTTGAAAATGAGTGTAACATATTTCTTCTAAATACAGATTCACACACTTTACAAATCTTGTAAACATCATCTGATGGGTATATCAATTTACCCTGTGATTTGAAGGAAATCAAGGACAAATTATAGGGAGTAACTGCTTGTAATACATTTAAACATACTTCACATTTAATAAGTTGCTTTAATTTTTTTACTACAAATCCAGCAATATAATAAATTATATCACAAGAAAATTCATTAAGTAAATCTAGTTTAAAAAATATATCTTGCTCTTCTATCATCAAATCAGAACTTCTATTTAAGGTTGTTAATGAATGTACAATATTATTTTGAGAGGTTGACATATTGATAACATTAATAGGTGAATTGTGACTAGGTACACTTAAAATACTGATTTCAGTTAAAGGAATACAATTACCAGAAGATGCAGGTTTCAATTCTGCATTCACAAGCAATTTTTTATAAGCTGCTTTGAATTGGCGAGCTGTTGGATTGTTGTTGCTGCCACCATGAAATCTTATTGATGAAAAGAAAAGTTCTAAATGATCTTGGCTGACCTTGTAAAATGGAAAGTAAAATAATGGAGGATTTGTAGGACAAATTAATGATTCTGCTATATGCAATACACTCTGAATGCATACTTTAAATCCTAAAAATCCAATTTTCCTGTTGGAATCTAAAATTTTTGGACCACCAACACTTACCCTCAAATTGGAAATATATTCATCTGCTTGCTTTAGAAATAATTTAACATTTTGCATATCAGATTGACTTAGAGCTTTTTTAAAACCATATTGTTTATTAGATCTAGAATTTAAAATATCAAACAGAGTGTTAAAAATTCTTAAAAATTCTACTGTAGCTTCACTGCCTTTAAAATTATTGAGTTTTAACTTGTTGTTGCAATATTCAATTGCATCTGCAACACTTTACTCAACACTTGAGCTGCTAATTTGACCTTCATTTTCTGTTTGTGATAAGACATATGAGAAGCCCTTAATTTATTTCCCATATGTAATCCTTCTGATTCTTGAAGTTTATGTAATTCATCAATATATTTCCAATTTATAAGAGAATTATTAAAAGCCAAGCTTTTTTTATCTCCAAAAGTATTCCTTACAAGTTTCAGCATATGTGAAGGATCAAAAAATATTGCAATTTTGGAATTTTCATCATCAGGATGTGGAAAAGTAGTTATAAGATTATTAATATCAAGTGAACAGCCAAGAATTTTAGCCATTGTCAAATTAGATGCTAATCCATCAAATGTCAGGGAAACAACAGTAGCACCAATGTTTTTAAAAGGGAGAGAACATTTTTGAATTAAATTAGCTTTTTGATGACCATTAATCCCATTTGTAAGGAAGTAGCCTAGAGGTAATTTCCAGTTATCATTGATAGAAACCAAAAGAATAACAAATGCTTCTTTAGCTACAGGTAAAGAATCTTCATTTTCAGAAAGCCCCATATTAATGTAGCCATGGAATTCTTTACCATCATATTCAATATGCTGACGAATGGCCATTTCATCTATTATTAAAGAAAAATATAAAGGATATTTACTATTTTTAATTTTAGTATCCAATGCTTTGAAGCATTCTTTAGAAAATCCAGGATTTCCATCAATATGTTGATACCATTTTGATAAAGTACGTCGATGGGGAAGTGCCAAATTGAAGGTTTTTCTTACAAATTCATATGCTTTTGGTGAATAAAAATGCAAAGTCAGAGCAAAAGATCTTAATTGTTTTGAATAACTTTTAGGCAAATTTTGTTCTGTTACACTTGCAAGTTGACGAGTAAGAAATTCCTTATTAACAAGACTAACAGTCTCTAAAACATGCAGAACATCATCATCAATAAAGTTGCGGTTTTTAAGTTCTTCAAGAAGCATATTTAAGTCACAAATTTTTTTCTTATAACGACGTGTTTTTTGTTGGAGAATTTTAATTTTTTTATTTTTGGTTTTAATTATTTCATTCAGATTCTCTATTTTTCGTTTATAAACTATTTTTGTTGGAGATGATAATTCCATTTTAGTATTTGTTACTGACATAGGAATTGCATCAACAACATTAGAAGTACTTGGCACAGCTGTAGTTTCACTCCTATCCTTTATAGTTTCATTTGTAGACAGGCTGGATTGATCTTTAATATTACTACTGCTTCGCGGTTTCCGAGGATTATATTTCTGAAAAATAAAAAATTGATCCACATCATTACAAATGTTAAAAAACTTCATCAGCAATTTATTCAGATAATTTTTAATATTAAAAGAAATATGTAGAAAAAGCAACTTTTATAATATTGTATGCATTCTGAATGCATGGCAAATACAATAAAAATTATTTAATGTTATGCATTGTTTAAAACGAAAAATTTAAAAAAAAAAAGATATTTTTAAAAATATCAACAAAGTAAATAAGAAAATTCTGATTGTATTTAACTCCAAAGAATTTTCTTGTAAAACGATATATTCTACCTTTTAAAATGATTAAAAGATGCATTTTTATTTCTCATTAAGTAAAAATTATGAATTTTGAAAATATTTTATAACAATCTTACCTTTTGCAAATAGGATGGAAATTCTTTAAATATAACTGGATAAGCATCATCTCTTAATCTGACACAAGAAAGAGATGTCCGATCTATCATTTCTTCAGGGAAATGTGCTGAACACAGCTTACTATGTTTGGAGGGAAGCCAATTTTGCCGACGTACAGCTTTGATCCAAATTTCTCTCCGCTGCTCATCTTTTGGAAAACTATGAAAAGAAATTAGAATATTAAAAATGACATCTTTCATTAAAAGTTACAGAATATAGTTAGAATGGAACTAAGTTCCTTATATATTACTATTTCAGCTACATACTCAATGACAGAAAGACAAAATTGATTTAACTTGTTATGTGCCGAAGTTAAGCTATCTATCCTATATACCATAGAGCAAGGAATAGCTCTTAGCTCTATGCTATATACCAAAACCATATTCATGTAAGCACTTAAATGATAAATTGCCATTTTGTATGAAATATTTCTAATGCTTAGCTCCAAAATAAAGAAATATCATTAAATTTAACTAACACATTTATAAATAAATATTTTACTGACAAACATAAATATGTTTTTGGGACAAAATATTATTTTATTATAAACTTACTTTAACAGATAATAAAAACGTACATGAAATAAGTATAACATATAGAATATAAAATCATAATAATTTGCTTATTCTTCAACTAGAATTAACATTACCCACACAACCACAAATATCTATGTGATAACCAGATCAATTTCAATTCATATCCAGATATCTATTAGATCTGCATCAAATCCTTGAGATATTCAAAACTTGGATGTCCACTCGATATCATAAAATAACATCATCTAGACATTAACTTTTGGATATTGGCGATACATCTCAGATAATTAAAACTCTTACAAATTGAATATCCATATTTTATAAGGGCTAGACATAATACTAGAATATTAAATTTGATCATCACATTTATTACTAAATATTTTAGCGACAAACATAATTATGGTTTTAGAAAAAAAATGTTACTTTAATGTGAACCAACTTTAACAGATAATGAAATAACATACATGGAATAACTATAACACATAGAAAGTAAAAATAAAACATTTTGCTAATTCTTCACTTGGATTAAAATCATTATGGAAAACACATTATACAATATAAAAATAGATACTTATATATACAAATACATGCTTAATTGTCATAAAAACAAATTTTTCTTTACTTTTTCTAAAAAAGAAACATTTTATAAAAACTATAAACAATTAAAATATTTATCTTAAATATATATTTTAAGCTATTTTTATAACCCTTTGCAAACTCAGGTTTGAGGAATAACAGATGAACATGCAATAGTACTGTATGAGTTCATGATAAAAATATTCTACATTGTAATTGAATTTTAAAATTTTTATAATATTTTTAAGGAAACCAAGAAAAATCAACTGGATTATCAAAGGGTTAGTAGAATTACTGTCCTTAATCAAAACACATTATATTCAAGTTAACATTAACTGATATAAGAAGCTTAGTAATAATAATTAGAAAGAAAATTTATACATAAATTATATATATTTTTTATTTCCATGTACTAAAATATCTGTTCCATACATAAGGCTTAGAAAGCATGCATAGAGTTAATCATTGCTTTATGGTTCTATACATACAACATGAATTTCAATATTGTTTTAAACGAGAAATTACTTAAAAATAATATAATTTAATAATTATTAAACTATCATTTAACTTAATGTAATTTTTATGCAATCATTAATACATTAAATAATAAAACGATAGCTAAGCAAACTGCAAATAAGCAACACTTAAGCTGAGCACAAAATTTTTCTTACCTGTGAAATGTTATTCCTTCCAATTTCTTGGACCTTCTATTAGTGCATCCGAATGCTACACAAGATGTCATTTCTTCTTTTAAATTCAAATTAAGAAAATAATGTAACTTAAATATCAAAAATTAAGAAATAAATTTAGCACTTATGTTATTGCATACAAAATAAGCGCTTTTCTTATCCAACTAATATGGCCGCTCGGTTACAGTTGATACTTCATCGAAAGGGGGAAATTTCCCCTCCCCTTATTCCTTGATCTATGATGACACCCGTGTTTACCTAAAGAATGTAAACCCCCTGAAGGGATGTGAATATGAATTTTCAACTCGATTTACAACTTAATATTAGCATTTTGTTTATTTTATGTGTTTCAATAGCATCATGCAAGAAATTTTCGGAATCCAAAACAATTATACAGCGTAAAAAACGTTGATTTTTATCCAACAATTTTAAAGCCTAGCTGAACACGCTCTTGACCTCGTTTCAACAGTTAAGGAATTCACATCTCATTTTTGCCTTGAATATTTCCAAAGGTTCGGAATCCACTTTAAGCCGGAGGTCCCGATCTCATGAATCCTGATGTGCAAAAAATGATTGTTGAGCGACAAACAAATCGAAGGAATCCATTTATCAATTAATCTGTTTAGTGACCATTGTTAACTACATTTGGAGTAAATATTCATGTCAAGTAATTTGGGAACAATTGTTTCAATATTAATGTTCGGTTTATAAAACACACTAATACGAGTTTGGTTTGTTTGTCGCTCAATGTTCATTTTATGCACATGAAGATTGATTAGGCCGGGATCAACGGTTTTAACTTCATTGACATGGGAGAATCCAGCCGCTGATTGAATGTTTTGGTCACTTTTGGCTGCAACTGTTCTTTTTAGACATTAATCCACTAGTTTTATTCCCACTCAGCTCCCTCTATCCACTATTTTGCCTTGATGCGATTGTTTTTCCGCACTCATGTACCTTGTCACACATTAAACAAACGCATTTCTAGAAGTGATTTAAAGTTGAAATATTTCGCCCACAGTTACTGTAGTTAATTGGGCTCTGTAAATGTCGATGATCTCGCATTTTATGCTTTTGGTAAAATTCAATACATAAAATGTCTAAGCGAAAAAGAGAGAGGGAAAAAAAAGACTATATTTTAATGTTTTTGAAGTGGAATCTTAAATAATCCTTTTATTCAGAAATTGTTTCAATTATTTTAATAACCACTTTATATACATAAACAAATAATTGAAACATTTTACTTTGTGACTATTGTCTATAACACAGTAAATGCTTGTCTTTACAAACCTACATTACGGTACGGCTGGTCCCTTACAGTTTCGATAGACGCCATAATTTATGAGCTAAATTTTATAAAAAACTTTTCGAACTTGCTTTTTTCGTTTTGTTCATTTGTTTTTATCAGATTATTTATTCATTTTTTTTATTTTATGGTAGAGAAACTTGGAACGATGTTATTTTGAAAATCTTTGAATGTAGATAACTATCTTCAACTACTAATGTTGTGAAGACTACTTAATCCAAAGCGGGATTTTCACCGATAAAGAAATTAATACAAACCATATCGTAGCACATTCATTAAGAACACATCCAACCAAAAGTAAAAAAATAAGCGACTGCTATGGCGCCGATACACCGCGCATACATGGGAGAAGGAGGCGAAACCCCTGCTATTCCCGCTCTCCGTAACAAATGTATTTATGTACTTAAAATTGAGTTAGTATAATGAATAGTTTCGATTCTAACACCAAAATTCCTTAATATCGAAATTAAAGGAAAATATTTCTAATAAATCCCAGTGATTTGCTAGCATTTATGCTATTAATAAGCGCCAGCCTCAAGTATCATTCACCCGGAATTTCTTTTTAAACAATCCGAGTGGAATTTCTCCCGGACAATAGAACTTCCACTTTTGGGCGCAATTGAGTGTACTTGTTACCAGCAAAGTATGAAACACCGGCATTCTATAGAACGCCTAGGCACTGTATATGATGCCGGACATTTTTAGGCAAGGTATGAAATATGAGAAATATTGCATAAGCATTGTGTATATAACATCTAGGCAATATATAGAATGACAAATGTTATTTAGGTAAAGTATGAAAAAAATGTCCTGATGAAGTTATAATGTAAATGTGCATTTCTCAAAAATATAAATGATATTCTAAAAAATTAATAAGTGCCATTAAAATTTTTTATTCAAGAAATTTAAAGAAAGCTGAAAGTTGTACAAAACATAATTTATGCCCTTCTTAAGGGAAACAAAATTTTCTTATAAAAAATAAGAAATTAACCTACTTGTTGTAACACGGCAGGTTGGAATAACATTTCCTATTCCTTCTTTTAATACTTTTTTTTCTGGCAAGGTTAACAAAAGGTGGATGTGCAGTTCAATATAATGTGTAATGTTGTAGTATTAGGTTGAAAATTCTTTCAACATTCAATCATGTCCTATGTGTTCAATAGGTAAATGAGCTTCATGAAGTAAGTGAAATTACTTAGAGTCAGTGACGCAATACTGCATAGTACTGACGCCTTCTTTAACACGATAAATGAGTTTACTTTTGCTTTCCACAATCATCACAGGTAGCGATTCAGCAAACAATAGTTCCTGCGTTCCTTCTTAGTAGTCGTTTTGGCCTTTTGTGCATCCTTTATTAACTTCTAGTAAGCAATTTTGAACAGTTTATCGTTGTTTCATGTCCAGATATAGACCATGACTCCTTTAATACTACAGCTTGCTCTTCCATTTTCCTGCAGCACAATAAAAAAACTAATTTTTATTGAACAAATTTAAGCAAAATTGGGTATGTATTTTGACGTTCTTGTACAAACCGCTACTAACAAATTCTGGGCTTGAGGCGCGCGTTAAAATTCATTTGCTTTGCCACGTGACGTTCAAAACGAATCTGAGACGTATTTTATATTTCGCCGATTTCTCCTTTGGCATTCTATAGTAAGTCTTAGAAACAAATGAAATATACAAATTGTTTCATACTGTGCCTTCTAGTTTCAGGCATTATATACAATGCCTAGATATTCGACAGAATGTCGGATTTCAAACTTTGCCGGTAACAAAATCAATAAATTCAAGTGAAAATAGAGTGGAATTGTTTTGAAAAGAGTTATCATACTTTGGAATCTCCTAATGAAATTGACTTTCTTGGGAGCCACATTCTTGTAAATGTGTGTATGAAATAATGTTGCAAGAAAAACGATATCTAAATCATTTTGACCTGCGTTTATTATGAACTAAATCACCGAATAGAAGAAAAACAAAAAATTTATGTGACAGCTTGAGAAGTAATTCATTCAAAGAAATCTACTGCTCCTCAAAATTTCACTTCAGGATTTGATGAATCTGGATTCAGATGTAACTTGTTTGTAAGAATTATTAGAAGATTAAATAATAGAAAACATATTAAATAAAAATGAAAAAAAAAAAAAAAAAAAAAAAAAAAAAACCATCAGATATTAAATAATAAAATGACATAGTGCTATGACTATCTTCAAAACAAATTGAATGATTAACAAGATTAAAGTACTTTTTGCGAAAAACAAAAGCAAAATGGTTTTTTACATCGAAGAAAATGCTTTTAAAATAATAAAAAGTGATTTCTTTAACTTTTTCAATAAATTGAAAGAAAGAATTGCTGGCTGAGTCATTAATCATAATGAAGATTTAAGTTCAGCAACATAAGAAAGTATATATATAAAAAAATCATGAATAATATTTACAAGAGTAAAAAATGTTTTATTTCTATTCTGGGTGTTATGACAATAAAATAATTTGTAACATAGAAAACCATATATTATAATTTTCAAAAACACAGTTAGAAAATTTTTTTATAAAATTTTAGTCGTATTTTATATCAACTGATTTAAAAAGTGATTCCAAACACTAATGATAGAACAGTAATTATAAAAGTAATAAATTTTTATAAAATATAACTACAATTTTTCTAAAAAGTTGAATTTAAATAAGTTTCAAAACTTAAGAGAGAGAAACACAATACAAGTCATGATTAATACTCCATTACTGCAAGCTTTCGTTTTCTATGATTCATGACTAAATCTGCAGTCAGTATCTTTTGGTTCTTACGATGCATCCAGTTCTTTAAATCTAAAAGGCTCTTGTGACCAATATTAAAAAGAGCAATTTCTGTTCTGTCTAAATTAGATGTTAAGTTTGTGACATCCTCTTCTAAAGAGTTTTGAGATGTATCCATAAGCTTTCTAAAACGATTTCTAAATGTCTGAAAAAGAGATTATTATTAGAAATATATAGTATAATTGAAAACAGATTTATGAATAAATATCTATGAAA
Organism: Latrodectus elegans; assembly: GCA_030067965.1. Lineage (NCBI taxonomy): Eukaryota > Metazoa > Arthropoda > Arachnida > Araneae > Theridiidae > Latrodectus > Latrodectus elegans. The sequence continues at coordinate 44,598,012 of CM057814.1, forward strand.
AATTACAATAACATTCATAAGACTTTATTATTCCTTCACTGCTTGTTACAAAAATTACATAAAAATTGATTAAAAGCTATCGATCATGTAATCTCAATATCTCAAATTTTAAAATTCTGAAGAATATTTAAAATTTTAAATCCCAAAATTTTCTTTTTCCATTATTGAAAGTTAAAATTAATATTTTGCATAATTTATTGTAAATAGTTATAGAATTTTAACTTCTATTAACTTACTGGATATTGGCTATATGCTGAATATTTTTTGAATATTTATAAGAATATAGCTTTGAAATAAATAGTAAAACTTTCTAATTGTTTTGTTACATTAATAAATGAAAATAATAAAGAAATAAAATGCATAATACATATAGAAAATTCTACAGTGTATACATAAGAGAAATCTTGATCAGGTGAACAAATCAATTAAATCGATAAATAGCTATAAAAAGAGAAGATTATGAAAAATATCTGGGAATTATAAATGCAGGAAAAATATATTGGACAAAAAGATAAAATCAGTCTGAAATTTTTATCAGAATATGTAATAAAAAAATATTCAGTGCTGCTTAAAACTAGTCTATATTTTTGATTAATACTAGGCAGATTTTTAAAATTTAAAAAGGAAAAACTATCGGTAGAATGTTTTCTAATGATTACTTGACATTTTTGGTATGTGTAAGCATTTTTGTACTGAGAGAGAGAAAATATAACTTTAACAGCTATAAGTAAAGCAGAAACTATGACACTTAAAGAATACTAAGATTTTTTTCGTTTGGTAAATGGCAAATATTGACGTAAAAAAAAGTTTGGATAATATCTAATTTATTAATCAGAGATACAATGTTGGGATCATGTGTGTGTGTGTTTTTAAAAGGAAATTATAATAAAAAAAACTGCTTCGCTTCTTAGAAAATTGCTCAGTACATCATAAAACTGATTCACAACAAAACATTAAACCAGTGTCTCTATCTTCAATTAGAAACAAGTTTATTGCAGTCAACTGGCTTAGTTTCATCTGGGGTTAAAAATGTACATTAAACCCAGAATTTGAAAGTTGAAGAAAGGAAAATTGCCTCACTCTCTAAGATATTATTCATTTATTAAGCCACTATTTATTTTTAAGATAAGTTTAGCATGGATTTATTGCAAATTATAAAAAATTATACCTGATAAATAGTAATTTATATCTGAATGCAAGAATCAGATATTTCTAAATATCTATTTATCAAGAAGTGGCATAACAAATTTGGACCTGGAAATTTAATGATTCCTAGAGATCAACTGATTTGGAAAATGAATGAAAATGTGTTAACTATTTAAAAACAAACAAAAGTCAAAATAGTTGGAAAAATAAACTATCAAAAAACTGTATTAAACTGATGAAACCTTAGCAACATATTACACATTCTTTCTTCTTTGCTAATACTTGCAGCTTGATTTTATCCTTTATAGATATGATAAAAAATGAGAAATAATTTAGAATTAATATAGTTTACATTTATAAGTTACCTTTAATAATCTTGAACTTCAATTCAAGGTTGAAACATATTATCAATTTAAAATTTTTTAAACTTCAAATATTAATCTAGTTGATATTTATTTAAAAAAAAAAAAAGGAATTTATTGTAAAAGTGATGCTGCATTGATTTTTCCATGTATCGAAAAATTATTGAAAATAATTCAGGAATTTTTAAATATATTTTACTTCTTCAATGAAGCAAGTAGAAATTAACAAGAAATACTTGTTTTAACAGGCTTATAAAATTATTTTCATACTATAATATTGCATAACTTTAAGCTAAAGTACTAACATAAAAATTAAGATATGGAGATTTTATTTCTGTGAGGCAGCAATTATAAAATTATATAGTAGATTTAAATATGTTATAGTGATACGGTTAACTAATTTCCACAAAAATATTAAGCTAAAAACTTTAAAATTATATTCATTCTTCAAAATTTGAGGCCATTTTTCCTGTCTGATAAAAGTCCTGTCAAAAAAAAAAGCTATAATTTTCTGAAAAGAAAATTATAGCATTTTTTTTAAGATATGTTCTAAATTTATTTTTCAGAAATTATATAAAAGTAACAATTTAGCATTAAGAATCAGAGCTGAAAGATAGTACTTGGTTTAACATTTTGCCTATATCTTCTGAGTCCTGTTGAGATATTCTTAATAAATATATTCCAAAGTGATAAAAATAAGGGCCCATTTTGTGTAAATCAACAACTGTAGCATCTGCATTCAAGATTTCTCGATATGCCTCTCTGTAAACTCTAGGTACTTCGGTGCTGATAATTCGATGATTCTTTAAGTCTTTCACCATCCATAATGGCAGTTCAAGCTTTGTACCTTGAGCTATATCAGGACTCCCTCTTGAGGGATCTAAAAACCCTTTAAGAATAAAAAACAACAAACAATGTTATAATTTTATTAATTAGTTCATCACATAATATAAAGACAAAAGTTAATATTTCCATATGAATCTAATTTTGAATACACATAAAATTCTTAATGAAAGGATTATTTTACAAAGAGTTTAATTAATTGCTTGTTTGTCGCTCAGGGGTTATTTTTTGCACATGAGGGCTAATTAGACTGGGACTTACGGTTTAAAGTGGAATTCGAACCACTAAAAACATCCATGCCCAAGGTGGAATTCAAACTGTTGAACCGACGGTAAGAGCGCTAACCATTAGACTGCCAGCTCAGCAAGAGTTTAATTATTAAAAAAAAAAAAAAAAAAAAAAAAAAGGGAGAATCTTTATTTTCTACATTGATATTCCAAATGAATAGTATTATTATATTTGATTAATTATCATTAGATATACTCGACAGATTTTAAAAAATGTTATTTAAACATAGGTAATACAAAATAAAATTATTTAATAATCAAAACATACATGAATGATAGAATGTAACACTTACTTCAATCTAAAAGTACTCAATAAGTATAGAATCAAACAGTACAAAATAAAAGTTACAGAATAGAATAATTAAAAAAATAAAATAATAATAAAAACCTTATTTTCGTCTTACAGATATACAAGTGTGATACTGGAAATTTCGCAATTTATTAATTGTATAAATTAATCATACTCATTAAACAGTTTTCAGGGGTTGGAGATTACAATTGCTTTTTTTACAGTCAAAATATACTGAAGTTATGAGATTTAGCGGGCTAATTAATGAGAAGAATCTCATTTTTTAGAGAATGATTAAATGAGATTTAGTGGCTGCTTATTAAAAAGTAATGATTTTATACAAGAGACTTGATTCCAAGGAATCAGCACTCTCAAATTTACAGGAAACAATTTGTGTCGCCAAAGAACTTATAAATTCCTAGCACCTGGAATTGATCTCATTCAGGTACAACTTAAAAAAAAAGAGAATTGAAAATGATAGTTTTTCTATAAAATTATTCAGAATGTTTGGTCTGCTGAAAAAATGCTAGAGGATTTGCTTACAAGCATTTTATGTCTAATTGAAAAAAAAGGTTGATATATTAGGCTTTGAAAACTATAGAGGAATAGGTTTGTTTTGCATTTTCAATAGTATTTTCTTTAAATTATGCAACAGATTTGTTCCTTTTGTAAATAACATTGTTGGTGACTATCAAAGTGGATTCTGTAAAAGCAAATTTACTGTAGATCATATTTTTGGCCTCAGGCAAATCATGGAGAAATCTATGAATTTAATATTAATTTACACATCTTGTTTATTGACTACAAAGTGGCATATAATTGTATCAACTGCAATGAATTATTTATTTTAATATTCCTGCAAAACTAGTAAAAGTGATTATTAGTTTAGTGATTTAATTATTATTATTAAAGTACCAAAGTGACATTCAATTGGATACTTTACAAAGCTCCAATTCAAGGACATCTTCCTAGAGATTATTTAGTGGAAAAGGAAGTAAGACAAGGAGATGCCCTTTTATGTCTTTTAATTAAAATTGCAATAGAAGGGGTCATTCGGAAATTTGGAGTAAATACAAGGGTCAGCATCTTTAGAAAAACAGTGCAAGTGCTATTATGCAGATAACACAGCACAGTGGGGCTAGAAGTAAAATATATTTAATAGAAGCATTTGAAGCTATTAAAAAAGAGGCAGAACTAGTCGACCTTTTCCTAATCAGGATACAATGGAATACACACCTGTTACAAAAAATACTTTCACCCTAACTCATCTTTCAATCAGAGCTTTTATGTTTAAAACAGTTGAAGTATTTATATTTTTGTTTAACAGAACCAATGTATAGGATGTATAGTTCAAAGCAAATAAAACTTCTTATGGATTAAAGCATTTACTAAAATCCAGCCTTTTATCTTAAAGGAAAAAGCTGTCTCTCTATAAGACCCTGAATATCTATCGATATGAATAAAAAATATGCACCATGGCTATGAAAGAGGAAAGGTTGTGAGGCATCTTTGAATGCAAAGTCCTGTGAAGTATTTTTGGAATTCAAGAATTCAAGAAATGTTTTTGAAAATGCAATGATGAACTACATCAAAAAGACAGATGTTCCCTATAATGAAATAAGTTGATCCTATCGAGTTGAATATGTCATACACTAGAGTAACAGTATGCTAAATAAAATCTTTTCAGCAAGGGAAAGGAGAAGACCTAAATCTCAATGGCTAGATGCAGTAAAGAACCATCTGGTTCTCAAAACAAAGAAATTAGAATGGTATAGCTGCTAGTAGAGATGGTTAGAAGCATCTGGTTCAGAAGGCCTTGGCCAATCCTGAACTATCACCATTATAGATGATGATGAGTGGCTCCTTACTGTATATTAAAATATAGTCAAGACCATCTGCAGACCTGAAAAAGTAAATGTAAGACTTCAAGATCTCATTCTCCTGTACATCCTACCAAACATGTCATATATATATATATATATATATATATATATATATATATATATATATATATACATAGACAAAAGACTGATTGATTGTTGTTCTAATCTTTATGAACCACATTCTGTAATCAATGAATTATCTTGATTGTAGAAGCTACAAGCAGCAGTTTGTGCACATAACACTCTCTCGTAAAACCTAGATAGTGAATGAAAAGCTATTTTCATTGGCTGCCATGATCTTGCTTAGGCTTTCAATATTAGTAAGAAAATATGATACATTGCTAATTTAAAAATTATTGATACAACTAAATGTAACTTGCAGCTTACTTAAAAGCTAAATTAAGCAATAGAAATTTACAGAAGTTTTTCTTGATATTGTTTGTTTTATAATAGTTTCCAGTAAATATTTAGATATTATAATGAATAGATAAAGAACACAGTAATTTTCATGTACTATCAATTTTTAATAATTTTTCAGTATAAACAATAACATGCCGTGTTTGCTTCTTAATTAAATATATATCACTTAAAAGCATATCATATTTTTGGCATTAAAATTGGATTAGCATGAAATGTTTTAAAATATATTGAAGCTGATATAATAGTGAGAAATATATAATTTTTGATATATTTATATTAATATTAAAATAAAAATATTTTAATGCAATGGTTAAATATATTTCATAGAAACTAATATTAAACCAAGACAAGATAGTAATTCTTCAATAAATTTTAAGAGTAATAAGAATGAGTAAAAGTTTGTGGTATGCACTAATAAATTTATTTCAAGCAAAAGCTACTGTAGATCTTTAACCAATTTAAAAAAATTCAGGAAATAAAGAAATGAGCTGGCTATATTTATAAAGCAATTTAATAGCACAATTGATTAAGAATAATATGAAAAGATATTTTACTTTTTAAATGCATTAAATGTTTTGATTAGTTGAAATTTTTTTTAGTTTTAACATATTAAAATTTTCAAAAATCATATATTAAAAATTTAGGCTGTAACAGGTATACAAATTTTATTAATTCAAAATAGGAAACATAAAAAATAAAATTATAACTTAGGTAATTTAGGAAATAAAAATGAATGTTTAAAAAAATGTAAATTTATTAGTGAAATTAAATTTTTTAAAAATATTATTAAATCTTTATTTCCACAATCCTGACTTGATTTTGCTAGGATATTTCACAATGGACCAACAAAACAGTTATAATATGTATAGCAAAGCATTTAGTTAACAATATTGGCTGCATCAAGATTAAAAATTTTCTATGATGAATAAGAACACAGCCAGCTATTGAATGTGTCTAAAAACAAATAGTTTGTAATCAAAGAAATAACAATATAAATAGTATTGATATTAAAGATTTAATTAACTAAAATACATTAAAAAATGAGATAAATTTCTGTCTCAAGAAGTTGAGATAACAAGCTTTAAGTATAACATTTTCTGGATATTTACCAAAACCCAGGGTGGACTTATAAGAAATAATAATTTCAAGAAGTATTTTAAATCCATGTCCCAATCCAAAAATATGAATTATACTAATTATTAAGTTATACCAGTGAAAGTAAATAAGCATTTAATTAACATAAGAAAACAGAAACCATATTTTAAAATCAAGATATCCCCACGTCATCACACAAATTAATATTATCATTCTATTATGAATTTAAAGTCCCAATAATAATGATGTAATTCTAAATGATGTGCAAAAGCTGCAAATATTCATATTACATAAAAATATTTTTCTTAGCAATTGAAATTATGTAGAATAATAAAAAGTGAGAAATTATCTATGCATGTGAAAATACCATAGACAATGTGCTACATAAGAACTTGATCTGTTGTAGGATAAAACTGATAACTTTCTTCTCTTAATATACCCAATGCAACAGTAAAAATAACAAAGACAATGTGCAGCATAAAAATATGATCATTAGGATAAAACTGATAAATTTTCTCCTCATGATATGACAAATGTTATCAATATAGATATGGAAAAAAATGAGTGACATTAAAATTAAGTAATTTTGAATAATAGTCATGGACTACCACAATAATTTTTCACCAGAAATTATTAATTAATTAGTTCAAATCTTAAACAAGCACCTAAATACAACATTTTTAAGAGTATGTTAACAAATTGTTTCTCATAATTATTTACTTAATCACTAAGAGCTTTAAAGTGTAACATGGACTAAATTAGTTAGAAGTTTAGTTTCTCCAAGATTTTTATAATTTATATTGTTTTTATGTTTTACTATTACAGAAATAACTTATCTTCTTATTTATTAAGAATAAGCCTTAAAATTGTGATGTGTTAAGATATATTTGCTTTGTAAATTGACTATGTATAAGAATTTTACAATAAAAGTCTTATACGTTATCAATTTATTATGCAGCAATATTAAAATATTATTCCATTTATGTTAGAGTTCATCATACTAAGTTAGAGAATCAATTTTTGAATGTTTAAGATTTATTTGGGATTTATAAGATTTTATTAGAAACAACGCACCTAATTTTGGAACAGCAATTTCGAAGCGACAAGGTAACCTTTCGTTAGTTGCTAAAATATCATCAATCGAAAAATACTGTTCTTCTGCGACTACAAAACTTCGTTTGGTAAAATGCATTTATAAGTAAACTGAATTTCAAAAGCAAATCATTCAACGACTATTTTTTTTTTAGAAAAAGCAAAGTTAGTTTAATTAAACTATAACAATAAATCTATGATTTCCATTAATATAGAAAATTTAAAGAGTAATTTCAGCTGTTCCTCCAAATACATTCAAATTTATCATGAGAATATAACAAAACATAAATATAAATTAAGAAGAAAAAATTTCGCGGGTTTTATAATCAGCATCAGCATAACCCATTGCCATCTTTTGAAAAAAAATTTAAATAAACAATATTTCTTGTTTCAAAAAAATTGGGATGATTATTAAAATTAATGATTGAATCTATTTTTCATGAAGAATGATATAAAAAAAATAAGGATCTTTCAAATCATATAGTCATAACGTTACGATAAACCAATCTTTCTAGTAGAAGAAAAATAAAACTGAAACTAATGAAGTTTTTGTTTATTTCAGTGACAACAGTTTGGTATAATGTACATTTCCAAACATTATGTCATTATCTGCGTTTAAATTTCTATTTTTGGATTTTGGATGTAATTTACCTTATAAATTTACATAAAAGAAATTTTGTACTATTGTGGTCTTATTCACATTTTGAATGCAAGTATTAAATATTTCTTTCTGATTGAATAGTGTCAGGCTAAATACACAAATGTAATATATTTAAACTTTATTAATTCTTTAATAATGTTTTTGCAACACTCTATTTCCGTATATCATGAATCTAAATTGCTATCTACATTTGCAGTAGTCTTTAATAATAGCGAGATATATTGATTATTACCTATCTATGTGATCATCAAATATGTTCAAGATTTTGTTTATTTGTTGCATTATAACAATACATTTGAGAACATTTAGTGGTTTTATTGATTTAAAAGAACTTTCATTTTTTTTTTAAAAAAATACTATCGCGAGAAGCAGTTTTACTGAACTTATAAATCTAAAAAATTCTGCTTCGCAGAGTCAACTAAGGAAATTATGAGGCTGGAAACAAACGATAGTTTTAGGAATCCCTTAGACCCATAATATTTATTTATATATACGGTCATTTTTAATAGGAGATTCTTTCAAATAGGGGTCTTTGAATCGTGTCATATCGCCATAGTTGTTTGCCTATAATAATGTACAGTCTGCAATCTGGTATGATTTGAAATTTCTTTTTGTTCCTTGATGATAGATTTAGCATACATTTTGTTCATATTTGTACTAATTGAACTAGTCATGTGAATCCTGTATAAGTTATATTGCATACATTTCAAAATTGTTATTTCTTAGAAAAAAATTGAAATGATGGAAAAATGAAATTATTGTGAAGACAAAAACTGTTGATTATAGAATTTGTCATTTTTTTATATAATTCTTTTTAGTATGCAATGTTAAAATATTTAATGATTTAATGCATATGCTTTACTTCTGATATTTCATCTTTTAATATCTATTATACATGTCCTCATTATTTGGTAATAAGTAAAAATTTGAGTTAAATATAAAGTGACAATTAGCATATTTATTCTATTTGTTTAATACATTATCATTATATATTATTATTTGTGCACAGTTATCTATTTGTGGGTTTATTTACACTTAGCATATTTAAAATTATTTTTTATATTATACAGCATTTGTATATATAAATTACAGTCAATAATTATATTTATGCAAGTATAATTATTCATAAGGCCTAATATTTTAGATTTAATCAATTAAAATTACATTGTAATATTTTTTAAATATTCAATGTTAAAAAGTTTTGAATAAAGGAAGAATTAATTTCCGTCATTCATATTAAATAAGAAATTCGAAAATATGATATTTTGTGGCTCTTTGGCAATCACAGTTATTGTAAAATTTTAATATTTTCATTAGTTTCGATTCATAAAAAGTTAAAGCTGTCCTACAAAAATTTCAACCCTTCAGAAAACTTAGATTTGTTGTGTTTTCAATCTCTCATTTGGTTTGATGAAGTCACCTATTCCACCTCACCTCACGAACAGAACCTCAGTGAATGATGTCCAATTTTTCTGGCCTTTAAGATAAAGAAGAATTCTCTTGATACTCTCAGTATATGAGGGACTTTTTAAATGCCTACTGGTAAATCTGGACACACACATATTGGCTTGCCTATCACATGGGAGACACAAAGTCCTGGTCTTTTGCTTTTATACCATTGTGAGATTTAGATATTAACCATTTTTCTTTATTTTGGGTCTTTAGCCTTGAGAATAACTCTAAATATTAGCGCTGAGGTACGAGGGACAGGATGGTCTAGTCCCTCCCTTTTCTAGAGTGTTGACTGATTCATTTGCATATATATTGGCATGAGATGATATGTACTGAAAATGTATTTTGCACTGATGAGAGATGAGCTTTACATTTCATTGGATAGATATAAACTAGTTTTATTTCTTATGTAGGCCCAGTTTTTAAGATGTTGAATTTAACTACAACTCTTAGTATATAAAATTCTGAATTAAAATTTGGAATCAATTTGTAGCTAAGTTATTAATGTTTGAGTAATTTTTTTTTTTATTTATATTTGCCTTCTAGATTGTTGCATAGATGTTTTTGTGACAAGAATAAATTAAAAGCTTCAAAACAGAATTCAAAAAGACATTTAAAACTTTTAAATGAAAATAATCTAAGATATGATAATGAGTATTGCAAAATGTATTTTTTATTTCTAAATAATGTTTTACTAATTTAAATATTGTACTGTCAAGACTTGCTAAATAATAATTTACCAGTGTTAAAAAATAACAAGATAAACCTAATAATTAAAAAATAATATATGGTATACCTGCTGACCTTTCTCATTTCAAATAATTTATCAAAGTTTTAATTGCTTTTCTAATTTGTAGAACATTAAAACTAGTAAAAAGCCTTTTTAATGTAAGGAAAGCTATCATATATCAAAATTTATTTTCGCTTAATTATGAAATAAAAGCACATGCATATACACAAAATGAAATATGTATTATTCATTGCTATTACTAGACTGTTTTGGTAACAGAAGTTTAATTTTCTAAAATTGATTATTACATTCATAAAATCTCTGTTCTATTTTAGTTTTGCAATGCCATCAGTATTGCTGGACCGCTTACCTCTTCCCAGTCTGCAAACTTATACAGCAGTTAGTTTACTTTTGTTTTCTTGTTCAGTATATTATGCAATTCAAGTAACTTCAGATCCAGGTTGGACTCTAAACATAACTGAAAATGCCTTTCCATTTGATCAAGATCAGAATAATGATATTGAACCTCTTGACAGTATTCGTGTACTTTTACACAACTTGGTTGTAAATAATATTACTAAGCGATTGTATGATGTTGCCTTAGTACTTGTGGATGAACCTTTATGTGTTTGGGTAAGTTTTTTTTTTCAGTATTTTATGTATCAATAAAAGTGATTTTAATTTTTGTATTTTATTCAATGATTATTTTTTTTTACATAGTATAATTTTTCAATTTATTTACTGTAAACATCCACCAGTATTGTTTACTGGTTGGTTCCTCACAGATTGTTTATTGCTGTAACTAGATTTTTATGTGTAAAACAGCAAAAATATTTCAATAGTGTGTGTACACACATTTGTACTTTCCTTAGCTCTGCAATTTTTAAAAAATAAAACAGTTTTTATGTAAGTTTTATATTTAAACTATAACTTTTCCCCAGAAAGTTTTATCTTGAAATGCAAGTGTTCTTAGTATTTAGTGTCCTAAAGAGAGTTGATATTTAACCTATTGAGTTCAGTATCACCGTTTAAGGTGACTGCTCTATGTTGGTGTGAGAGGAAGACATTTCCGAACTCCATGACAGAAAAATAAAGGGTCATTTTCACCTCACTTAAATGCTGAAGGTTTCACCATGGCAAATCTTTATCTTTTGATTGAGGCTGATCTTCTGTACTGAGTTTGCTGTAATTTTGAAGAAAATGTAACAAAGTTTACTATAAATACTATACTTATCAATAAGCAATTAAATTTTTTCTTTCATTATTTAATATAATCAGATTAAAAAATATTACAAAAATTTTAAGATATATACACATGTGTGCATTATAAATTTTATCTCTTTTGTAAAATATAATATGGCATATATTAATTTATTACAGAGAATTTTCTGAAATTACTGTTTAAAATAATTATATGACAAATTTCATTGATTTATTTGACTCTTAGCTATTTAAATATACTTTTAAAATTGCAGATATTTTTTAAGTAATGAATTTAATTGGCTATTAGAAAAATGATAACCCATAAATTAATTGAATAAATTTAAATATATGTCTGACATTTGAAACATTTTATTTTAAAAACAGCATACCTGTTATTAAAAAATGTAACTAAAGATATTTTGATTAAATAATTTTTGTTTCTAAGTGAATACATGTGAATTACCGAAGAGCTAAATTTGAAAAAGATTGTAATCCGCATATTAACAATATTAATGATTTAATTTTGTTAGAAATATTTTGTGTTATAAGTAATTTCTATATTCATCAGATATAAAAAATATATGCTTTTTCACCTTTTTTTTTTTTTTTTTTTGGGAAAAAAAAAGCTTTAAATTGGAATTTCCTTTTCTGCATTTCTGTGACTAGGTATGAAACATTTTATGCAGTAAATGTTGTGGGATCAATTATGAGTTGTAATACTTTAATATATAGAATCCAGGTTAATTGTTTATAAAATTGTGGTAAAATCTTAGGAGATTTGTAACACATTTGGGGTGACATAAAAATTCACCAAGGACAAAATTAAAAGATTTCTAAATGTAAAATATCTAAAAAGCACTAACCTCCTAATCTCGTCAAATCAACAACATGTCCCAGTAAAATCGTAGATTTCAAAATCCTGATCCCGCTCTATCTCCTACTTTGAATACTGCAAACCGCGCTGTTATTGATTTCAAATGTTGAATATTTTATTATATTTACTTAGTAATGAACTACAGAAATAAAAAGATTACAAACTTAACTACACATAACTTATAAAATTTACATATTACAAAACAAATATAAATCTCTGAAAATCAAGACTATTATTTGCAATCAGACAATAAGAATAATAAATTTTTTGAATTTTCTTTTAATCAAGCAAAAGAATAAAAATTTAAAAAAGTACGCCAAATAAGAAAGCCATGCAAATATTAACAACTGTGACATAAATCAAAAACGTTAATAACATACATTTTTATAAAAACTCAGATTTTTAATTAACCAAGCACTGATGCCCAGCTTAAAATGTATTCTATAACAAAAAACTTTTCTTTTATATTTATAAACAGATACCTACATGGCCTATATATAGGAACTTTCAGTTTCATATTTATTATCTCATCTTTAATAAGATTTAAAATATCTTCTAAGAAAATAAACAATTAGAAAATTCCAAGTTCATCAATTAAATCATTTATTTGTTCAGAAATACTTAAGTCTCTTGTAAATATAAAAATTTTAGGCTTGCCATTTGATTTACCATTACATCAGTCAAAATTGAATAATATGAATGAATCTGTATTGTTATTTTCCATCAGGAAAACGATTATCCTTGAATTTAGATTCAAACAGAATCACTATCTGCAAAATTTTCTTCTAATTCCTACAGTAACTTTTTAATTTCTTCAAGAGTCAAATCCTTATGAAGTGAAGCCATTGAGAATATTTTTCTAATGATTTAAAGAGCAACTAATTATAAGGAAAAAATATGATAAAGTGAGGATGAATATGCTTTCTTTTTTAAAAAAGCCATTAAATCCATTTTTCGCCAAAATTCTCTGCTCTGTCTATTACTTAGTTTTTATGACTTTCAGACATAAAAGAGCAGCAATTTAATCTCCCTCGACTGCCAGAAGAAATTTGAGTGGGAAAAAGTTGAGCACTTGAAAGGGGGAAAAATCCATGGTACAATTGCTGTAACATAAGCATCTTCTGAGACACTTACTTTCTTGGTAGGACAGTTGTACTGCTGTGACAAAATGTTTAAATAGGTAGTTAGTTTTTGAAATCACAAAATATCTAAAAGACAGTTTTTTCTTATTTATGAGCTTGTGTACATCTATTGGGGAAATTTTTTTAATTTTATGGATTAGTTCAAGATATTTGATTTTAAAAATTTGACATTCCATAGTATTGCATAAAATTCAATTTTTAACAGTTAACAATTAAGTAATTTTTTATTTTATTACATAAACAAAGTTTTTACTATGGGATAATGAAATAATTTTCTGAGCTTTTTTTAGTTGTATTGTAATTTTTGTTGGTATCTTGTGACCATAAATTACTGAATGACTAACATCATTGAGTTTGTTCACATTACTAGTTTTGTAGTTTTTTTAAATTTCTTATAAAAATAGTGTATTTTCAAATTATTAAATAATATTGCTAACATAAAATAAAATACCTATGCATTCTTATTTAAAAAAAAAAAAAAAAAAAAAAAAAGCTGCTTAAATGATAATAAATAAAGTAATTTTATTTCAGATTATAAAATTCTACAAGCTAGCTCAAATTTGACATGGTTTCAAATTTTTGTGCCAAGCACTGCATAATTATCTCGCCAAACTAATCTAAAAATTTTTGGCTGAATTTCTGATTTTCAAAATCTCAATTACACTTAATGTCACATTTTAAATATAGCAATGTTGTGCTATTTTCAATTTCAAATATAGAAATTTTAAAAATTTTATTATATTTACCGTTACAGAAGTATGTTAAAACTATAGACCAGATACTTAATTTCACATATTTTGTAATAATTATGTATCATGAAACAGATATAAAAATAACTTTAAAAATTTATACTGCAATTAGTGCTTAATTAGTAAAATATACATAGTGCATTTTTTAAATTATTTTTTTTAATAAAAAGAAAGCACTTTAAAATTACATTGTATATATAACATCAACCAGGTATTAACAACTGTGCTATATATCTAATTCAATTATGTAAATAACATTTATTTTTATGAAAACTTGGGATTCTAATTAACTCTCCAATGGCACTTTAAAAAATGATGCAACACAATCTAAAACAAGAGAACTGGCCAATAAAGTTAAATCAATAACATATTTAAAATACCTTTTTTGGTAACTCTAGTTTCTAATTAACCAGGTAAGGGTAACTACCTTAAAAAACATTCAATTCTATGCAATCTGGAATGTGAGGAGGACCAGGTCCATAGTGATTGTGAGCCTGGTTAATGAACCAAAACCTGGTTAATAAATCTGATTCACAATTGAATAAGCCAAAACAATCACGTAAATGAAATCCAATTTTATAAAAACTCAATAAATTGAGCATTACAACACATTATACTTGTTTTAATTAAACAAACAATATGATTAACAAGAAATCTATTTCTTAAATATTTCTTCACTGTACTTAATAAATTACATAATTTTTTTAATATAAAATAGAATAAGTAATTTAATAATACTTAAAGTAATTATATTCACCTAATTATAGCTTTCTCACACTCCAAACTTAATTAAAAATAACTTTAAAAATATAACAATATAACTTGAATTTCACTTATAGCTTTAAAAAATATAAATAAACTAAACAACTTTACAAAATAATAATATCCAAATAACATCTACTTTTTAAATTGTAGGAAAATGATCAACTTAAAATTTCATACTCTATATTACAAACAGAAGTTAAACTTCAAGGGTTACTAAAATGTAAAATATTTGACTGTGTCATAAAATTGATGAATGAATTTGTATTGGTGCAGTAATCTACAGGTTTGGCATATTTGACACCCATACAATTTGCAAGTTTTATCCAAAAGCTGTATATGATAACTTTTTGCGATAAAAATATTGAAGCTAAATAATTTTTTAATTTTTTCTAAAAATCATCTTCATTTGAATATTCATAAAATGATAAGTATTGAATTTTTATATTAATTTGATATTTTTGGTTTTTCAGGTAATATATATTAAAATTATTGATGTTTTATGTTTAATATGGGCAAAAATATAAGTGATATTAAATTAATGAGGTAAATTGAAAAATTTTCAATTATCAGTATTAACATTAAATTGAAAGAGAGAAAAAATTTGCTTATGTTTTGTGAATATTTTATATTGTATTATATTATTTGAACCTACATAGAGTTTTTTCAGTCAGCATCCTATGTAATAAATCTTTCCATGTGATAATTTTTTGAAATACTGATTTATTCCAATTAATGTTAAAAGTTAATTGAGATATTCATAAAGGAATTTATAAATTTTTATTATTTCGTATTGTTTGTAAGTAATAAAAAAATCAGAAGTAGCAATTTTTTCATGTTGCACAAGAATGCATATTCATTAAATAATTTAATTTTTATGTTAATAAAAATTTCTTAGCATTAAAAACTGAAAATTTTTTGATTGAGATATTGAAACATAGATTAATGATAAAGAAAGAAGATGGAAACAGTGGATTAATCTTGATTACAAGAATATTTTTTACATGATTGTTTTATAAAATTGTTATGTTAATTAATTTTTCTGTTTCTTTCCATTTGATTTTTTTATTTTTTATCTTTGAAGACTTGTAATAAATACAGGTTTTTACACTTTATTTTTTGCATGATTTTTATATATTTAAACATTTGCTTGTTTTTATTTTCTTTTAAGCAACTGATTGCCTTTTATGTATTTTTATCCTAATAGCCTGAATAATTTATTTAATCCTTAAGTTGACAATGGTGTGTGTTTCAATTGTTGAATTTCTAAAAGTTGTTTGTAATATTAAATTTCTTTATTAACCAAAGTTTAAATTTAAAATGGTCTTTTATTCCCTTGTTGTTAATGCTTATATTTTTGTAATGAATAAAAATATTTTAATATTGGAGATAAGATGTCATAATGAAATGGCATTATTGTTTGTGTAATATCTATACGACATCAATTGAAATGAGATGTCGTATAGATATTACGCAAACTATAATGCCATTTCATTATTTCTAAAAACTTAATACAAAATTATTACTTACTTGAAAAATCCTTCAAAAATTTTTTAATTGAAAGTTTATTCAAATTATATGTTACTTTTTATTTTTCCATCGTACTTGAATAGTGTAATAAAATAGATTCTTGGAATTTATTTCTAAAGTACAATGGTTTATTTAATAGTTTACTGCTAATCATATAAGGAGGATTTAATAATTGTTTTCCAGTCTTAGAAGAAAAAATTCTAATGGAAAAAAAAATTCTGTGTTATGACAGCCCATGTGGACCAAGGCTTACAGTGCTCATAACTGTTTTCATGATTGAGGCACCTGGGATGCAAAGCATGTGTCCCAGTTAGGCTGTGAACCTAATGTGAGACACCCAGTGTTTAGTTCCCAAACATGCTTGGTACTGAGTTTATCGACCTACTGAAGGGATGGAAGGCTGAGTCAACCTTGCCCAGCATGAGGATTGAACCTCATACTTGTGCTTTGGGAGTGGGAGATGCTGCCACTAAGCCACCAGGCTTTTCTAATGGAAATAATGTACCAACATAATTTGTGAATTTTATATTAATATTACACTTTAGAAAAATGTGATATATGTTAATGTATAGATTTCCTGATATTAGAAGTTCATTTTTAATTTTCTTCAAATTACTAACTATTATCATTTCACTTTGGGGTAAACTCTAGGAATTTATAAAAATTAAAATTAATGTTATACTTTCTTTGACTTAAATTCTGAACAAATTAATAATTGTCTAATAAGTATCTATTTAATTAAAATGCATGCAAACATGGAAATATTTGAAATAATGTAACTTGCTTTAATTTAAAAACATTTGGTGATTAATTTCTGGGTGTGATTAATACAAAACTACCTAAAAGATAATAATACCTTCTTTTCCCCTGAAGTCAATTTATTTTTCATTAAAAATATGATGCAAAATTTTATAGGAATATAAAATTGAAACTATACGTTTCTTTATAATTGGCTTTAACGACATGCTTCACCATGTTACCAATACTATCAAACTATGTAACAATATATAATGTTGATGTACTATCAAACAATATATAATGTTGATGTACTATCAAACAATATATAATGTTGATATTGATATTATGTAATATTAATATATAATGTTGAATGAAATAGAGAATAAATGTAGAGACACATCTAAGAAGCATGTAGTTGACAACTGAAACATCATTTCATACCATATGTTGGCTAGTAATTGACATTGTTAACATAGATTTTATATCAAGTGTTTGAGTGAGACTTGTCAAATGTGTTGATTAAAAAACTCAAAATATTTTAACTCTTATTTCTTTGTAAAGAGTACAAATAAAATTTGATGGAAGTACAAATCAAACTGGCTTTGAATTATTTTTATTGAACAGGTTTAAATAAAAAAATATTGTTACTTTAAAAAACATTAAATTTAGTTCAAGAATAAGAATTAAAAATCAATGTTTAAAAAAAATTTATTTTATAGAATCTGTTAAAAAGAAAAGTGTTAGAATACAATTAATGTACATAAAAATTATCTTTCAAATATTTGATTTTGTTACAAAATGGATTTCATAAAATTTAGAAACATATATAAAAAATATAATTGCTTAATATATTTATAAGTTATATTTTCTATAATATCTATATGATTTAACTGTATTAACAATCTGTACATAATTGTGTGTTATATTTTAATTCATAAATATTTTCTATATGTGTCTATGATTTAAAAAAGAAGTTAAAAAAAATTTGTGGTGATAAAATATTCAAATAGTTCTATATTCATAAAGTTTCAAATAATATGAACTTAAAATATTATTTATATAAAATACTATCTTTTAGTACCGAAGATGCTAGTTTTTAAGCAATTGTAGTGACCAGTGAAACAATTCATATAAAAAGATTAAAAAAATGGAAAAATAATGTATTAGGTTATTACTCTGATTTTTTTACCAGAATATTTTTTCTTTTTAAATAAAATGCTCTTAGAAAGAACTATTTAAAATGTGCTAAAAGAAATGCATGCAAAATAAGTACAACTTTACCTTTATTTCTGTGTTTTGCTTTAAATTTTTGAAGCCAACTGTCTGATACTTTGAAATATTTTATGTTCAACTTCATAGCAAGCTGTTGGATTAGTCTTTAATGATATTACCATGAACAACGTTTTGGTTCATTACAATATTTTCAAAAAAGTTACTGTTTCCTTTCATTGGTTCTGCTTCCTTTTTCAGATTTTTCCCCAAGTTTTTAAAATTGTTGAGAAGTTGTTCTTTGGAATTCCATATTTTTAGGAATTTTTGTTTTTAATATTTTTTTTCAGAATTTTCTTTTTTTACTTTAATTGATAAACATATTTGTTTCTTCAATTCAACAAATCCTCAATGGATCAGCTTAGCCTTTTGACAAATGAAACTTCATAAATTGAGTTGTTCAAATGAAACAAAACTAATTATAGAACAAACTTAAAAGAGTGATTTCCCTTTCTATGTTCTAACATATGAAGAGGAGAGAATTTTTTTTTCTGTGTCCTTACATAGAAGTTGAATTATCAGCTCTTTTCTATCAAATGTTTGATATCCATGTATCTTTGATGATTGTTCCCACAATATCTGGAATGCTTGCCTATGTCTCTTCATTGTTCAAGAATGAGTGAAGCTCTCATTCATTATGTAAAAAGGAATCAAATAAAAAATTAAAAAAAATCAGATAAAAAAAAACCTCTTTATCAAAATTGATAGCTTGAAAAAAGATTTTTCAAAATTTTAGTTTGCAAAGGGAGTGAAAGTTATCATTGCATCTATGATGTCAAGGTAGGGACTAGCCTCTATTTCGTAAATACAAGTGCTCATAAATTAATGGTTCATAAATATGAGCATCAACTGTATTGTATTTTTAACAG
The DNA here is from genome assembly GCA_030067965.1 of Latrodectus elegans. Classification (NCBI taxonomy): domain Eukaryota; kingdom Metazoa; phylum Arthropoda; class Arachnida; order Araneae; family Theridiidae; genus Latrodectus; species Latrodectus elegans. The sequence continues at coordinate 44,617,408 of CM057814.1, forward strand.
CTGCTTACTGCCATATTTTATTAGTTATATTTTTCATTATTCTGTTATATTTCCTTAAAACATTATGAAAGTAAATGGATGGAAGAAGAATCTATCAAATATTGTATAGAATTCATTTGGAGAGGAAAAGCAAAATACTTTTCAAAAATTTTAAACAATATCAAACACATTTATGTCTTTAAAATAATATTTGTTACTATTAACATTTGTTTTATTTCAAACATGTGTATTGTCAGCTATGTATTGCTATGTAAAAGCTATGTATTGTCAAAAATTGTCTGAGTTCAGTGAGGTTTGGAACTGTGAAATGAAATAGTATTAAAAATTTATGACCATGAATACAAAATATAGTTCATTAAGTAAAAAAAGGCTTTGTAAGGATGTCTTACTTTTTCTTGGCTTCTAACTTCTAAATCTACCATTAGCTCTATTTTTAGATAATATCAATTTTGACAATTTTCTGTAGAATTCAAACTCTTATAAAGGGAGAATGTAACCATGATTTTGATTTAATAACTAAAAGTAATTAAAAAGTCAAGACACATTTCTAAAACAATATAAAGATGATTGGTTAGTCAAAAAAAGAAGACACTATTAGTGACATACATGATCCATAATGAGAGTTGTTAATATTTTCAATATTACTATTTTCACAAAAAAAATTGTGTTTTTTTTTTTTTTTAAATTTTTAATTGAATAATAAAAAATTTGAAAACAATTTTCTCTTTATACTTCAAATTTATTATTTGATGTATACTATTTTACTACTATAAAATTTAATACATGTAAAAATTTGAGAGAAACCAAATTTCATGACTTTTCAAAATAATATGTTATGTATGAACAGAGATGTTTTATGATTAAGTAATTGTTTACTTTTTTTTTTTGAACTAAATGATATCTGTTTTCTTGGGATGCAGCAAAAATAGGTTACAAAATTATTAAGTTTTTTTATGTATTAATCCAATCTTCTCTTCTGCTCCTAATGTGTCTCCTAATTTGTGTGTGAAAAACAAATTTATATTCACTACTTTTCTGCTTATTGTATTTCTATTTCATATAGGTATTTTATTGGCATTACATATATGAAAGTTAAAAAATGTATTATTTTATTTCAAATTTGATTAAAATTGTAATTGTCACAATATAGAGTAATTTATTTTGAGAATATGCAATTTATATTCTTATTTTTTTCAGACCCTTATTAATATGGTGTACTGCGTGATGATCTTAATTGGTAAATGCATACAAAAAGCTGTTTTCGGAGATCTCAGAGTAGTGGAGCAACAGGTATATAAGTAGCTTTTAAGATTTGTTTATAACTATTGCTGTCATATTTTAGTTCAAATTGTAGAATTACTGTAAATATTCTTTATGTCAGAAGCTATTTTTAAAACTATTTGATAAATTTTATTTATTTTATTGTTCTATTAGATAATTTGTTAAAAATGACAATTCATTTTGTTATAAAAATGTAAGTCAGTAAAAATTTTATCACTAAAATTGACCACCCCTAATTTGAATTTGTTTTGATATTTTAAAAATCTAAAAGGTACTAAAATATTCTTATTACACATACATATTTTAATTTGATGTTGATAAATATCACAATTTTTGTTATCTCTTGTGAGGATCTATTCATTAGTGATTATAAAAGAATCACATGTGATTTATCTGAAATATATATATATATATATATATATATATTGCATATATCATAGTTTAATGTTCTAGGGAAATTCCCTGAATTTTTAAAAAAATTTTTATATTCATACTATGCAGAAAACCCAGGAATGTGTGGAAAGAAGTGCTCAAAGAAAATTAATGTATTGTAAAATTAAATTTTCTAGGATCTGATTTAATAAACTGAAGAAAAAAATAACATGAGTTTACATCAGTTCATGTTCATTGTGTATTGTTTCTCTTCATCATTGTACTCGAATCTTAGTATCGACTTTGATTTTAATCCCATATAATTTTACAACTCATTCTGTTAATACCTACAAAACAATAAAAGTTAAAGCTTTCCTATTGAATATAATCTCTACATTGTAGCCTCTAAGTGTATGTCGCAAATATTAAGGGAAAACTATAATTCCTCAATTCCTCAAACTTAGGGCTACTTTGGAAATTGGAAAAAAAAAATATTTAAGTGGATGTTTAATGTGTGAACTATCAGATATTGCTTCAGACATGCGGAACAAAAGACAATGAATTAATTGGACAATGGAATCACATCAAGTCATTGTAATTTACTTATAATAAGCTTCTGATGGTGTAACTTGTTAAGAGTAAACCTGATAATCTAAAATATATTTTTTTAAATTTATAATATGCTATAAATTTAAAAAAATTGTTAAAGCTGGTAAGGATTTTTTCAGTGCTGTGAATGTTTTCTTGATAAAAATTAGTTACTTGCTAATGCTTGAGGAAAAAATATGTACTGAAATGAATTTTGATTTTGGAAGACTTGTACTTTTCTAGGCAAATACAATTTGATACTATTATTAAAATCAAAATTTAATTTAACTATAAACAGTCAAGTGCAAGGTGAAACCCAAACCCATGAACATTTCAACCAAAGGTCAAAGCATTAACCATTCAGCTACAAGCTAGGCCAGTTGTTAAAGATTATATTAGTGTTTATATTAACTATACTTACAAATATTAAAAAACTTAATTTTTTCAATATGAAATAAAAATTAGGAATAACTATAAAAGTTACTTTAATCAAATGATATAAAAATACTGATGAAATATTCAAATAATCTGTTTCATTTTGCAATTCTACTTCTCTATAACACAAGTAAAATCATTTAAGAATTAATGATTTTTATTACCATTTCATTTTTACTATTTTATTTTCAAAAAGCTTTTAATTTTAAAAAAGTAGTTTACAATTTGAAAGAACTATCAAGTATGGTATCAAAAAGTTAAACTAAAAATGACTGGAATCAGCCTCATGTTGAGTGATTAAAAATGGAAATTTATTAAACAAATTTAAATTTATATATATATATATATATACATATATATATATATATATATATATATATATATATATATATATATATATATATATATATATATATATATATATATAAATAAACTCAAATCAAATGTGGGATATCTGCCAACTTTTTGTGATTAAAAAAATAGTTTTTATAAACTTGCTATTTAAGTGCTTAATTGTTCTTGAATGTACTTTATGGCTCTACAAATGCAGTTATCAAGATGCTTTGTTTCAGTGCTTTTTTGATTGATAAGTGTCTTTTAGAAGATTAGAACAGACCTTTTAGTTGATATGTTTGTTTTAATTAATTTCTGTTCTAGAAAATATTAAAATTTTTAGAAAAAAATGGTTTTATTCTATAAAGTTAATAATAGGTACAAAGATTTAAAAAAATTGTGTTGAGAAGAATTGAGTAAGGAAGTACTCAAGTTGATTATTTTATTGGTTGATAGAAAAATAAGTATGTGGAATTTGATTCAACAGTTCAGATCATAATATTTATAATATTGATAAAATTGGCCTTTTTTATTTTTATTTATTTATATTTTATTATATAAATAATAGACATTTGTATTAACATCATGAGTTAGGTTAAATTTTTTTTTTTAAATATAGTTGAATTCATCTATATTAAAAAAAAACATTTTTTTTAAATAACGTAAATACAAGTATTGAATAATGTTTATTTAAATAACAAATTTTAATTTTAAATAAACGTTATTCAAGTAATACATAACGTTTATTTAAAATTAAAATTTGTTATTTGTATTAATGAAAGGAATTATTTAGATAAATTCATATTTAAATAAAAGGTACTGGTGACAAAATAAATTTATTACATAAAATATATTTGTCGCTTTTTTCTATGAGATTTATTTTAAAATTTGTCAGCTATTATAATTTGTTATTTAATTTCTTTTTTGCAGCATATGAAAGACAAATTTTGGAATTTTGTGTTTTATAAGGTCATTTTTATATTTGGAGTTTTGAATGTGCAGTATATGGATGAAGTTATGATATGGTGTGGATGGTTTTCATTTGTTGGAGCTTTTCATCTTTTATCTCAGTTATGTAAAGACAGGTTTGAATATGTAAGCAAATGTTGAAATTTTGACATTGTATTTATTTCTCTTATTTGGTTCCATAGAACAATATTAGCTAATATTGACCTCCATGGTTGTTAGTAAATAAAGCTGATTGCACAAATCTTATTTACTTGGAAGACTTTAAGTTTTGATTATTCTTTTATTTATTATTTTTAAATTAACATTATTTATGATTTTCTTAAGATTGTTTCAGCTATCAATTGAGTTTTACTATTTGTTTTACTTGTTGAATTTTTATGTTACTGAATTTCTATGATTATATATATGAAAATATGAGTAGTCACTTTTAGTATTTTTAATTTACTGTAATTTTGAAATTTATTTAGAGAAAAAAACTAAATTTATTATTTTCATTTAATGATTAATTAATGAAAAACAGATATCATTCCAAATATCTATATATATGATAATAAAAAGCAAATAATTCAAAATAATACAATGTATAGATGAAACTTATTTATTTTTAACTAAAAAAAAGAAAAGTATTTTTTAAATTATTGAAAAATTAATTTCAGTGTTAATATACAGGCAGTTTAAATATGCAAGTATACAATAAAATTTATTTGTAGATTTCTGCAATATTTTTTTTAAATTTCGCAATTTAAAAATTATTCTAAGCAATAACAGTGATAATATTTCTGTGTAAATATATATAAATACATTTTCAAAAATTATTTGTGTACTCCTGAAATATATTTTTAAATACTATCATATATACAGAGCTTTTCATTAAAATAGTGATTACTTATAAGAAAATGTACTAAAAAAACTTAAAATGTATATGAAATTATGAACATTTTTATAGTTTTCAAAAATCACTTAAATTTTTTTCATTGTTGTTGAAATTATAACATTTAAAAAATATTTTAAATTTTCACAAGCTATAAAAATAAATTATTTATAAATATTTTTTTATGTAATTTATTTTAAAAAATATGTTTATTCATTTTGTTTTTCTAATGATCTGAAGAAAACAAAAAGTTTGTCTAACCAATTGGAAGATAATCTATGTAATAGTGTAAAATATTTATAAATCCTCATTATTTTTCTTTAAAATATTTTCAACTTTTATATATTTCAAAATAGTTTTTAATATTTTTTTCATTTTAAAGTTTAAACAAGCAAATTTTGACATACTAGTTTGAAAAGTCTATCATCAGTTGTTACACAATGATTGATGTTTGAAGTACATTATTTCTGTTAAAAGGTAGTTCTCTCAAAGTTTTATAAGTTACAAATACAAAATCTGTATTTCTGTATTCTCAACTAATGAAAAAATAACCTTAAAACATTAAAAAAGAGAAAGTTGTTTTCCTCATTTTAACTGTTGAAAAGATCTTTAGCTTTTGTAGTTTTTTAGATATTTTGAGTCTTACTGCAAAATAAAGTATTCTAAAGTTATCTATATTTGTGCTCATGTAGGCTCATTAATCCATTTTATTGTTTAAAATTTTAATAAAATAAAACAAAGAATTTATTTATATACTTATGATAAAAGCATCTATATATATAATTTACATTTGTTGATATAAAGTCTATTTTTTAAAGGATTTAAATTATGGAGAAATATTAAAAGCATGTAATTTCTAGATTAAAAATATTAAAGCATATCTATTACAATTTACATAGATATTAAAGTGACCGAAATCGCTTAGGTAAATTTCTTTGTAAAAATATTTAAATTTATCTTAATATGCTTATTAAATAAATTAAATGTATAGGAATCTTTTTTTCTTTTAAATTATTGGAGTACGAGAGAATTTTTTGATGAAGTATTTTGATAAAAATTTATAATTTAAAATCTAAATTATTACATATTTAACTAAAATTAAAATTTTATTTTTTAAAATTCAATTAAAGCATTAAATTTTAACTTATTTTTACATGCATTCAATGCAATTTTTTCTCTGAATATTAAATATTGTTTCTTATGCTTTATTATTATATTTATTTTTGCTTTTAATAGTATATAAAATATTATTAAAAATCAGCTTTTTTAAAATAAAACTTGTTTATAACTTTACAGCTTTCATTTTCTCCTACAATTCCAAAATGGACACATTTGCGCTTATTTTCTCTGATGTTCTTCATCTTGGGAGTGTCTATTAGTTTGTGCACGGTTGTTGGTATTTATGCCAACCTCAACATATTCTTTTTCATGGCAGCTGAGGTAATTTATAAGTGCTATTTCATTACTATATAAATCATTGAATTATATATTTATCCATCAGAGTTTTAATTTTTAAAAAATTATATTAATATAACTAAGATACAGTAGATTCTTGTTTTGCAAACACTCTATTTTATGAACTAGTAACTTTTCTCTGACATGCCTCCGTATGTGTAATAGTAATTAAAATTCTAATTTATGAATTAAAATTTTAAAAATCTCTGAGAATTTGTTTTAATGCAACTTTTGTTTTCATTTATTATTATTATTTTTGGTTCCAAATATTTTATTGGCCATATATTGAAGAATCACAAGTCCTTTGAATTAATAATTGATTTGCAATTTTGAAATCGTATGATTTTTGGAGTAATTCATGTGTAATTCCTCCTGCCTAATCTAATTCTCACCTTAGTCCATTTATCAAAATATAATCAATAGTTTCAAATTGAAATATATTTTGAAGTATTTTTGCTAATAATGATCATGGCTCAGAATTACTTTATGAAATTGACATTTCAGGCAAAATACACTTGTCAATCTGTGCTCAGAATGGTGTTGCAAAAAAGCACATATATATATATCAGTTTGCCTTTCAGATTTTATTAAAGAAACTACTGTAACTTGAAGAAATCCAAGAACATTTACTTGACAATTTAAGTGAAGACAAGTTACTCATCCATTACATAGAAACCTGTGTCCCAATGAATTATTAAGTGATTGAGAACACATTGAATAAAAGTTAAAGAAACTTCTTCCATTTTTTCATACAAGAAAATGTTATAGTGTAATGATTTGTAAAGTAAACTGAAGAATGGCTATCAAGATTCTGTATTTTTGGAATAAAATATAAGTAAAATGCTTTTTTAAACACAACAAATGGAGAACTGCTTTTAAAAAATATTGTTGTGAGAGTGTGACAGACAGATAGAGAGAGAGAGAGAAACATTATACTTTTTCCCTGATTATTTATTAATGAAATGAAAAAAAAATTGTTTTAAGTATAGATTTTATTTTGTATGTAGTTAAAGTGTTTATTAAATTTTTTCTAATATTTTTTTATAATGTCAGAACAATGTGGTAAAATTTTAAAATCTTATGGCTTTAAAATCTTTGTACATGAACTTTAATTTTAAGAACCTTTACTGGTCTCTAGATGTTTATAAAAACAAGGAGCAATGTATATATATATATATTTTTAAAAACATGTTAATTCTAATTTCTCATTTTTTTTTTGCCTCAATACAACATTGAATAATGAATTTAAAAAATGAATGTTGTTATCAAGGTATCTTCAAGTATTAAATTTAACTATATATATAGTTTTGTGAGTTTTTATATCTTTCTGATCATTAATATTGTAATTCTGTGCTTAGTAGGGCTTGTATAACTCTTGGAAATTCCTGAAATTCAAAAGTATTTTTTTTTACTTTAAACTTGTGGAATTTTGATTTGTCTCCTTGAAAATCATGAATTATTCCTGAAATTTTTACTTGCTGTGATGCATTTATTTTTATTAGAAGATATTATAATTTTTTTGAGTTTTTGTTTTAATATTTTAAAATTTTCTATGAAATAGAGTATTAGCTCTTAATATTACCACTAGATGACTGCACTATTAAAATTAGCTTGTTGTATTTATACCTGTTGACTAAAATAAATATCTTGTTCAACCACAATGATAATTCATGATAATTCAGTTTAATCAAGATTGGGTGTAGTATTTAGATTTATGTGTGTGAAATGAAATGATCAACAAAATCATGTTGTGCAATTAGATGAGCGATTTTTTTATTTGTTTCTGTTTTCTTTATATTACATAAAATTCACTAAATATTAATATGAAATAACCTAAAACTATGTATTTCTAATAAATAATAAAAAATAGAAAAGCATTAAATATGGATGTGAAATTATATAATTTTAAAAGAGTTTGAAAGTAAACAGAAAAATAGTTTGGAATTGCTTTTATTAAGTGATTGGTTAAAAAGTCATCCTGCTCAAATAATTATGTTTCTTTTGAATATTTATATTGAAAACAGGTTTGTTATGCATATTTTAAAATACGCAATAAATTAATAGATAAGCATCTAGTGAAGATGCTTAAAAAACTAAAAATTACTCACTATTTTATATTACGTATAATCTGGTAATATATCCAGAATATTGATTATTTAAATAATTTTTTTTACTATGGCTGTAAATTCATTGAAGGTTTTTGAAGTAATCACTAAATATATTTCTTACTTAAATGAAAAATATAAATTTTTTCTATTATTTATTTCTACTATTTACAAATATAATTGAAAAATGTTGCATATTCATAATTATGGGCATATTTGGTTAAGAACAGTTTTTAAAATAAAATAAAAATTATTTAACATGAATGTCAATACCCCCATGGAAATTTTTGACTGGACTCCTTGAAAACTGAAAACTCCTGGAATTTGATTCTTGGAAATCTGTAGAAACCTTAGTATAATGTTCCTTGTATAATATTACTTCAATTAAGTCAGAGAAGATTAAAAATGTTTTTAATTAGATAGACAATAAGAAAATTTTTAAATATAAATTTATTTAAATGCATAAAATTAATAAGCATTTCTTGCTATACTTCATCTATAGATTTAAGACATGAGTTTTTCAACTTGTTTGTTTTATTCTTTTCCATCAAAATTTTAAGTTTTTCATATCCAAAGTGGATTTTGCTACTGTTAATATTAAAATAAATTCAATTTCTTTCAGTTTACATTCTTAGTATTTTGTCTTTATCACATTGGGAAACTATTATGTTAAATAAAAATTTGAGCTTATTCTTTATTTGTGATATATTACTTAAATAATTCCATAAGTTCATTTAAATTCATTGAAAATTTTTGAAATTGTAGCATATATAATAGTTATTTTTAAAATGAATAGAGCAATTCAACAATAATGTTTTTAAGGTATGTTTTACAAAATGGTATATATTTGGTTTAGAATTTAACTGAAAAAATAAACTATGAGAAATACAAGAAAGTAAAAGCAATAATTACTGATATTCTTAACATTTTACAGTTTGGGAATGCATTATTAAAATATGAAGATTTTAGTCTCAGGGAATTAGTAGAGTAAAAAAGTTATGTAAGTTATGCAATTATGTATTGCTTGTACACTTTCATTTTTATTCTTCTGTAAAATATATAATTTCTGAATAAATTAAACATTCATTTTACTAGGTAAAGTGGCACTTTTAGTTTTTAGGTGCTGGAAACTGTTAACTGTGTTTTCTTGTAGAATTTTCTTTATAAATTTCTAATTTTAATATATTTTTTTAGTGGACATTGGTTATATTACGAACACTTTATGTCTTAATGAGGTAAATACTTTGTTTATATTTTTAAATTTTTATATTGTTTGTACTCATTTATTTGTAACAATATAGTAAGTTTCATTGTGAATATTGTTATAATTTGTTGCATTTGAAAATCTGAATTTAAGAATTAAAATAAAAAATTGAATTTTTTAAATAATTTAAGTTTTCTGTTTTCAGTGGCTTTTTCATGCAGCTTTTAAGTTAGATTTCCATTAATGGCTAATTGTTTAATAGTGTATGTATGTTATACACATACTTTATTTATCAAAGTAATTTTAAAAGTTTTTTTCATTGCTTCATTAATATTTAATGTGTATGCGATTGCACTTATCACAATTTTCAATTTTTTAAATGGAGTTTGTGTAGCAACATAACAAGAATGCAAGGAATCAATTGAAAAATAAATCATAAAATCTTTTTCTCACCTTTATTTTTTTTAATTTCATTTTCAAATTATTTGAAATGGTTTTTCTTTTATAATTTCATAAAGTAGTTTTTATGTTGAATTATCGTGATGAAAGCATTTCACTTGCATTAACTAATTTAAAACTTATTTTAATGTTAATTTTGTAATTTATTAATGTTAAATTATATGTAAAGCATATTGAAATTATTCTATACTATTTATTAATATTATGTCAAAATTTTGTGAAACTTTAAAAAATAAATTTTTTTAAAACTTGGTAGTCTGAAAAGGTCAGACTTTTCCATTTTAAAATCTTTCTAGTCTTTCCTAAACTAATAAATTTAATTTTAGGTTAAGATTTTTTGTGAAATTATATAGTGAATTTCTAATCTAGAATATTCTAAATTTTCTTGCAACTTCAAATAGCTATTTCTTTAGCTTTTTACTCTGAATGTTTAGAACATGCAAAACTGGTTGATGTTTGAAAGTTTGTTAATTCAATGCTTGTATATAATATAGTCTAAGAGACAAGTCTAATATTATATTGGATATATTTTCCTGTATGTAATCTACAGATACATATTATCTGCAAAACTTTTTTTTGAGTAAAAGAAAAATGCTGCACAATCCACAGTAATGTATAATCATATTGCAATTTTTTAGGTGAATAATTGAAAATATATACTGCTGATGACATAACTTATAAAATGTAAAGTATGATTAAATATATAATAAATTGTAGGTAAAAAAACATTAGTTATGAAAAACATCTGATTGGTTCCTTTTCATCATCGAATGGTTAGCGCTCTTGCCTTCAGTTCAACAGTTTGTGGGTTCGAACCCACCTTGGGCATGGATGTTTGCAGTGGTTCGGAATCCACTAACCGTAGGTCCCGGTCTAATTAGCCCTCATGTGCAAAAAATGACTGTTGAGTGACAAACAAAAAAAAAAAAAAAAAAACTTTTCATCATCAAGTATGAGAATTGAGATGAAAACACTTGATTGACCGCCAAGAGTGATAATTTCAAAAAATTCTAATCAAATGGATCAATTTTTAGTTTTTGAAAACTTAAAACGAAGTTACTCATATTTTGGTAATAAAATGTATTTGTTTTGTTTATAATTAAATGAGAGAAATGGATTATTTTTAACTATCCATTGGATGCATTTTTTTTATTGCTCATATTTTGTTATACACCTTACATTAGAATGTTTGTCACTATTTTATATATATATATATATTTGCCTTCTCTGTAATTTTTTATTTAAAATCTGCTATGTAACTTAGATGTATGATGTCCACATCACAAACATGTCTATTTGATGTGTCCACATGACGAATATCAACTTTTCAGAACGAAACAACTCAGATCAAAACAAATGTGAAATGACTCTAGATAAGTAATATCCTTCTGAGGAAACAAATTTTATTTTGAGCATAATTTGAGTATAACTGAAGTATGTCAGCCAAGTTGTGAAAGCTTTCAGTGTTATCTATTGTGTATATTTATGTATTTTACTAAACATAAATAGCATTTCTTTCAAAACTTTGTTGTAAACTTTTTTTATAGAGATAGTTTTTTTTAATCAGATTATCTGTGGTAGCATATCATATGCACAAAGAAATTCAAAACCTTTTTAAACATAATCCATGAATTATATACAGAAAAATATGGTTATAAGGACTGTGCCAGGAAATAAATTCACTTTTTTACCACAAATAAATTCAACCGATTATTATGTTTGAGCTTAAAATTATTTAGTGAAATGAAATTGAAAAAATGTTCTTAAAATTTTCATATTTTGATAAAGCATTAAGCATAATGCATTATTTCCAGGATTTTACTTTAGTAAGTAATTCCGTGATAGCTGAATTTATTTCTGGTTTCATTAATGCATATTTGATAAATTTTAAATCTAATATTTTACACTAAAAAAAATTTGAGCTACCTTGATTTGTCATCAAGATACATAAAATTTTTATTTTCATTAAAGGTATGTCATTCATTTATATGATGTAAAACATGAAGGCATATGGGAAAGAAGAAGTGTTTATACATACTATTCTGAACTTATTTTTGAATTATCAAGTCTTATCGTTGATTTCTTGCATCATTTACATATGTTGGCAAGTATTATTACTTATAAGTAATGTTAATGCCCATTGCAGTGAAATTTTGGATACTTGTTTTTTTAAAATTATTTCTTTTATTTGTAATTTTATGCAATTGAGAAACTCATTTGTAATCAGTATTCTGCCGTTACTTAACTTTTTGTTATGGTTTATTAATATGCTATTTTATTTATACTAATTTAATAATTATTAAAATTTATTTTAAAATTTTATATTAGAAATTAGAAAATGAAATAGAAAAGCATAGTTCAAATTTTATTTTTTGAATTCATTTAAAGTAAAATCGTAAATGATAATGCAATCCTTAATTGATTTCTTAAGTGAAATTCTATTTAACATGATTTTGTATGTTCTAAGTGTGAAGTTTAATAATCACAATAATTTTAGTTATGATAAATTCATTTAGTATTACTAGTTATCAATTTTATTTATTTTTTACCCAAACTTCTCTCTTTTGACTAGCATTTTTCATGCCTTGAAGTTTAGGATGAAAAAATGGAAGAAAATATCATGACATTCAAAGATATATATTTATTATGTTTTTATATATAAAATTTAAAGCTGTAATATTTATTACTTTCTGACACACTAACCAGAAATATACAATTTCTTTGTAGCTTTTTACTTTGTATTTGTAACATTTTATGCAAGAAAAGAATGTTTCTATTGAAGCTATCCCAATAGAATTCTGTATTTAAAATTTTAAATAGTAAATTAAAATAAAAAATATATAAAAATTACTTTAGTTTTATTAATTATATTTCTATTTGCCTGTTTCTTAAATATTATATTTGATATTGTTATTCGTTATAAATATGTCATAAATATTTTTACTGTTTTGATCAGTTTTATAATTACTAAATTTAACTATTTAGACGAAAGTTACAATCTAGTTTTTTAAAGTATTTCACTGATGATGTGATAATATTATTTCTAATTAATTTTAATCCACACTCTTACTTCTTATTTTAAATTTACTTATATCTTTTGAAAGTTAAATGTACCTTTTATTATTTGAGCAGAAACTATAGTCAAGATTTCTAAACAATAGTAATTTTGGTATCAATTTTTAAATCATAGTAATATAGGTTTTCTGAAATTTATTACAATTTATGAAATTTTTATAGAAAGTAGGGTAAATCTATTTATAGTAGATTATGAACTTTAGTTCAATAGTTCATAGGCTCAAATCCCACTCAAATTTAATATTTGCAGTGGTACAGAATGCAAGTAAAAAACTGGTCCAAGCATATGGTGCAAAAAATATTCACAGAAGAGTAAAGAAACAAATCAAGCTATATTTTGTGGCCTGATATATTTTGAAAAATAAAATACTCAATTTTTGTTATATTTGAGTTTTTTTTTTTTTTTTCTAACCATATGATGGAAATAAAGCCTAAGTAATTTTGAAATTTAAGAATTTTTTTTTTTGTATTACTTGAAAATGCTTAGTTGAAAGTAGGAGTTTTGAACATCTATAATTTTAGATTTATTTTATTCTTTTATACTTCTGTAGCTTTGGAGAAATATTTTCCTGTCAGTTGCAAGTTTAGTTATTTGCATGCAGCTTCGTTGTTTCTTTACTGAAATACAACTGAAGTATATTCGCCATAAGAATTATTTGCGTGTGTCAAGACATATGGAAAACAAGTAAGTGTTTAGTATTGTAAAAATTTCTGCAGAATTTATTATATATCACCTTATCACAGACATTTCTGAAATCCATCTTTATTTTGAAATTACTCAGAATTTAACTGTTTGATAATTTGTTAATTAAGCTGAACTTGTTAAATTTTAATTCATAATAAAATCGAATAATTGTAAAATTAAAAGTATACTTGTTATAATTTTACACATATTAAATAAAGTAAATCAACATGAAAGTTTCTTCAAAAGGACATTTATTTATATTTTATTTCTAGTTTTTTATTTAACTAGAACCAAACAGTTTTGTTCTCAAAACTTTTTATATAAATTGTCTTTAGTAAATGTTACATGGAATGTAGTGGTCTGGTTGGGTTTGGCATTTTTCTAATTTGAAGGTAGGAATGTGATACCAGTTGGTTATGTAAAAATTTGTGGTCCACCTAAAGATCTATCCTGCTTACTAATTGTGTCATAATAGATCTTCAGGTATCAATCGGTTGTAGTTGAAAAAAAATGTCTGGAATTTTTTTGGCTTTCCCTGCTTCCAAATTATGAAGATTCACTCTCCAGCAGAAACAAGCTTTTACCTAAGGGTGCTTCACATTTTATGATAAATAGAAGCATTATTATTATCCTTTTTTAGGCCCTGAAGATCTCATAGGGATGGTCTGATATCTAATAATCTTAAAATTATAATTATTTTAAAACTGTTATATTGATAGTTAAGCAAACATAGATGCAACTAGCATTGCTTAGCAGAATTTATTATTTTTCAATTATCAGGTAAGTTTGTGTGTCTAACTAAACCATCAAGATATGTACAAACATTTAAAAAATTTTACTTATTTTTATTTATTAATTTAATGTTTTTATTTCAGAATCACACATTAAAAATAGTGAGATAAGAAATTGCATTGCAACATAATTTTACATGAACTTTATTCTTATATAATTTATTTTTAGAATTTTAAATACTTTAAGTTTTAGCACCAATGTTTTCATGGTTTTATTGTTAAGTGAAATGTTAATATTAATTTATAAATATTTTATCTTATCATTCCTATTTCAGTGGGTACAACTATTAATTTAATGAATTCTTGATATTTTACATATAATGTAAACTTGATTTTTTAACATTGTAAAAATGAACAATAAAATTTTTTTTATGAAGCAGTAGAAACAATTTTTTTTTTTTTAAAAAAAAATCTTTTTAGTTGTTACTAATTCAAACTTTGTGTTAATATTTATTCATTTTGTTAAATAAATTCTGTTGTACTATTTCTACCCTCACTTAACACTCAAGTTATACAAAAGGAAATGTTAAAAATAAAAATAGGAATATTAGTAAAATATATTGTAAAAGTGTAATTGAATTACTAGTAAATAATATTTTCACTTAATTTATTTAAAAGTTGAATTAATTTATAAACCACTATACAGAAGCAAATCAGCTGGATCGTTTGAGTCATTTAATTTTGTGGTTACTTATTTTCAGAATGTTTATGAAAATTGTTATGTTAAATTTATCATTGTTATATATTTAAAGTCAATATTTTCCCATATATTATTAATGAATAATTTGTTAGAAAATTATTCAAATTTTTGAGCACTATAATGTAATTTTTAATGTACTCAAAATAAATTTTAATGTACTATAGTTTAGAGGAAATCTAGGAATTTGTAGATGATTTGAGATTTTTAATTTTTTCTAATATTATTCTAACAATGTTAATATCAAGATAGGTATATTTGCAAATCTGTCACTGTTTCTTATTTAAGAAAACTATTGATTTAATAAGCTTATATTTTTAAAGAGTATTTAAAATCTTTTAACAAAATAAATTATTGTGCTGAACTTACCTTTAAATTATTATTTTATAAATTCATTTTAAAGAATTTTTCAATGCTGTACTGTTGATAATGAATTTTTTATTAATTTAAAGCTAAAAAGAAATTTTATGGCATAAATTTAAATTATCTGTAAGAATATACTATTTTCAATAGTTATCCACTTGCTACGAAGGAAGAAATCGAAGCTAACAATGATGCATGTGCCATTTGTTGGGATCGTATGGATTCTGCTAGAAAATTGCCTTGTGGACATATGTTTCATTCGTAAGTTTAAGCACCATATGAATTTTACTTTAGAAGTATATTAGTTAAATTTTTATTAATTAAAATGTTTTAATGAATCAGAAAATCATTCTAAGTTTTTAGTTATTTTAAGTAAAATCAGTATATTTATACTCAGTACTTAATGGTTTTTTAAAAGCAAGAGGCTATTTTATTATAATATTTGAGTAATTTAATTTTCATATTATTAAACCCAAATATGGAAAAAAGTATATTGACTGTACTCTAGAACTGACTTATACAAACTATACTTCATACATTTTATTTATTCTAAAAGTGCTATGACAACAACCAATTTTAAATTTACAAATTGTCTATTAATCTATTAGTATTTTATTATAATTATTATTTGGAGATATTTTTGAATTATGTCTTAATTATAATTCAAAAATATCTCTTGTGAATCCATCTAATGTATCATAAAGTTAATATGTTATTTCTTTATTCAGATCTTGTCTGCATTCATGGTTAGAGCAAGTCACTAATTGTCCAACTTGTCGCACAGCTTTAGTTCAAAAGGAAAATTCTAGATCTGATTTAAATCGCAATATATTGGGCCAAGAAGAACAACAACGTCAAACTACACCAACTACTAATCACTTCTTCCATTTTGATGGTAAGTTTAAAAATAGCTTCTAATTGTATTTTTAATCATTCACAATTAATATTTTTTTGTCTTTTGTAGGTATTTCGTGTTTGTGCTAAACTTTAAGAAATATTATTTTGATTTATAGAAATTCTTAAGATTATGTGTAATATCTATCATCAAATATGAGCTGTATTATACCTTGATTTAATATAATAATTTATTTTCATGAATGCTTCTGTTATAGTTGCATGTTTTGTTCAGAAATTTTGAGAATTCCAGTTTGTAAGGTGCACTTTTTTATAAATTGTATTTTAAACTATGTTTAAATTTGAATTATTTGAATATGTAATGACAACAGTTGCGCTTCAGGTTACAATAACTACATCATTTAAAACCTGTTGATCCCTAATATCAATCCGTTGCTTTTATTTCAAAATAAAAGTAAAGACAACAATAAAGAAAATAAAAAAATCTATGATAGTTTTTTTCCCAACAAAACAGAAGAAGCAAACCATTCAAAATTTGGTATGTTGTCGTAAGAGTTCAAATATTGCAACTTTTTTCTATTTTAAGATTTAAAACTTCTAAATCTATTTTAAGATTGTTTAATTTATTTTTTAATAAAATGAGTCATTAAAGGAGTTTAGATGGAAGAGAAAATGGTAATTATTAATTCTTCCAATATGCATTCATATATCATAGGCATTTTAAATATCACTGTATTTTTTTAATCTTAATAATCTTTTATAAACAGATTTTATTATAATAATTCCAGAAATTGATTATTTTTTATTTTACATTCGCATAAAATTGATCTTGTTAAAAAACAAATTGATTATTTAATTTAACAAGAAATGATGACATCTGTTTTTTTATAATTGATTATAAGCTATTAAACCACTATTCTTTTGATGAAAAAATGTTTATTATCATGTATCCTTATGTGGTTGTAACTTCTGATGCTGCTCAGTAAATTCAAATGAATGATATATATACTTAAATTTGCTGTCTTGAATTTATAGAATTCTGCTCACCTAAAAAAAGAGATTTTGTCTTTTTATTATAAAACTTAATTTGCTTTGAAATTTTTTAAATAAATGTTGTATTTTAGGTTCTCGGTATGTAAGTTGGTTTCCTAGTTTTTCAGTTGAAGTTAGTCATACAAGTATATTAGGTGAGAGACAGCAAATGATTCCCATTCACACATCTCAGCTAGATACCATGGTAAGACAATTAATCTGTTAAATATTTGCCATTGATTTTAGACATACTCCATATTTTTTATTTTTAATAGTATAAATTAAATATACTTTACAAAGAAACGAAGTTTTATTATACAAATAAGATTTATCACACTTAAATTACAGGTCTTGTAAAATGTGTCTAGTATTTATCATAGAGTTATTCATTGCTTATAAAAAAATATTTTTAAAACATAGGTTTTATACTATGGAACTTGTAAGAAAAATCTATTGGTTGAAAGAAATTAAATTTAAGAAACTACTTTTAATAATATAATTATAAATTTTCATTTTGAAATATTCATAAATAAAAGCTTAAACATTAAAACAAGTTATACATACCCCTATTACAAGTTGCGAATTAAAGGTGATAAGTTTTGTTAATGTTCATTCACAAAAGATATATAACACTCAGTGCTTAAGTAACATTGTGTATTTTAAGCACACTAATATTACACATCACCTATAATATTTATATTTGCTCAGGATGTAAGAATCACTGCTATTTTATTTGTTGTTATTTATTTAAAGTTCCATAGTCATAGAAATGGATCAGAATTTTATTTTATATTAAAATTTGTTTGGACCCCTGACATTGTTGAGAAACCACCATACCAAATATAATTTTCCATTATTCCCCTGAGTGATACCAGGAATCATGGATAATATATAGCAACAATTTTTGGGAACACTACTCTAATTCATAATTATGAAAAATTTTCAATTTTGCTCAATTTTAAGCTTATATATTCCTTTTTAACACTTGCAAACAATTTTTTCTTGTAATGATTTTTTTTTTAGAAATTAAAATTTAAGAATCTCTAGTAAAATTTATAAAGTTTCATAAAATTTTAATTGAAAAAGAATTGTTTTGTAATGCTTTTATGCTATATGAAGCATTACCCATGAACAATCATATAATGTTTTGTAGTTTCTGAAACTAAATTCATGAGGCTGAATCATATCTAAATGTCAAGAAACTTCGTTTTAATAAAATTGGTTTAAGAATATCTAAATTAAGTTACTGATATTTAAAATTGAAGTTATTTATTTTTAAATATCAAATATAAATTGATATAAAATTAAAAACAAATATAAATTTTATTACTAACAATTTTTGTTCTATTATAATGTTACAATTTTGATTTAATGTTTGATTTGTGAATGGATAATAAAAATATTTTTTTCTTGGAAATTCAGTTTATTGATTGTATAGTATCAGAAGTTCACTAGAATTATCTGCTTTCACATTTAACAAGATATAAAATAAAAATTAGGAGCTACAAAAAGAAAAAAAAATCATCTGAATTTAAAAATGTTATTGAGTGACTTATATTATATTGTCCATATTTCTAACTATTAATTAAATTGAGCTTATATTAAATAATTGATATTTTGATGTGAATGTTTATATTCCTTAATAATAAGCTCAAAGTAAGTAAAATGATCTATTTTAGACATGCATGTAAGTACATAAATATGCCAACTGCTTTAATAAATATAAATGAAATGAAAATTATATATAAGTTTTAAAAATTTGTGCTTACATAAATAAGTATTTTGAAGTTGTATCAAATTAAATGTGTCTAAAAATAGATCACTGATTAGTAACTTTTAGGGGGAAAATGTAGCAATATTTAGTTGAGAAATGTTTTCACCCACATCTTGATAATATACTTTTAGTTAGTTTAGTTTATTTCATTTATACTTAGTTTATTTTTACATTATAGTTAAGTTTTTTAACAAATTCACATTAACAATTTTAACAATTTTTTTTTAATTTTTAAGTTTTTAAATCAAATTTAGACAATACAATAGAATTAAATATTTGTGTGTAAAAAATTTAATAATTCTATATTTTGAAAAAATTATTTAACTCATTTTTCATTTGTATTGTCTTTCTAGAAAAAATTAAAATCCTAAATCTATTGACCATTAATTATATTTGATAATTTACATCATCATAATTTTTGTTGATATTTACTAAGTCAGGATTTACTGTAAGATTATGTGGAATTTTCTTTCTAATTTGTGTGCCGAGTTGGCAGCTGAATGGTTATTGCTCTTGCTTTCGGTTCAACAGCTCTTGGGTTCGAATCCCACCTAGAGCATGGATATTTGTAGTGGTTTAGAATTCACTTTAAACTGTAGGTTCCGGTCTAATTAGCCCTCGTGTGCAAAAAATGACCATTGAGCGACAAACAAACAAACCAACTTTCTAATTTGTGAAATTTCTGTTGTACTGCTCTTGAAAATTCTTTACAAAATATGGTATTTAACTGTATTATCTAAACCTTATAAGACAGTTTAGAACAGTGATTTACGTATGAAATTTTGAAATGTTTCCTTTTTTCCAGTACTTATTTATATAACTTATGGGATATTTACCTATTTTTCTTAAAATTTTACATATGTGTTTTAAATTTTTTTAGATAGTAATATACTGTCAATATATTGTATGCAATATATTTAAATTAAATATTTATTATTTGCCTTATATTTAAAAATGAGTTAAAAGTTATTGTGTGTACTATTTAGCAAGTAGAAAAATATTTTTATGATACTTTATCCAATGTTAATTAAAAAAAATAATAATGAACTCGAATTTGAATATTTGGAATCACTTTTGTTATTTTTAATTAAAATATTTAGTTATTTATAAATGATTAAATTAGTATAAGGAATTAGTATGTGAAATGAATATTATGATTCATAATTAGAAATGTGTGTGTGATTTTGCACCGAATTAGGAAGAAAGTTTGAAATAAATATTTCTAAGTACTAGATAAACTGTTGATGTTTTATGAAAAAATGTAAAATATATTAAGTAAATATTTTTTAGCTACAAGAAAATTTCTCATATTATGAGAATTAGTTTATATATTGCATGCAATCAGACTTTGATATAATATCTATGGGAACTGAATAAAAGTGATTTTATCAATTTGAGTTAGGAAATTCAATAACAACTATGGTTTAAGGCAAAAAGAAATGCTAAAATGTAAATCCAAGATAATTTTTAGATTCATTGCATACAAACAATGCAAGTTTAATTTTGCTATTAATTTGTTTCAAGAAATTTTAGTTTTTAAATGTAAATATCCATAAAAATCAAAGTGGATGCACAGTTTGTTTATATACTTTATTATTATTAAAATTATGAAATGAATTATGTTTTATTGTATCATTTATATGTAATATCAAAAATAATGATAGCAGAATAAGTATTATTTTTATTGCAATTTAATTCTTAAAGACATTTATTTATTTATTTTTTTATTTTATATATTTGTTTGGATTTGATTATCTGATTACTTTGTGAATAATGACATTGAATGAACATTAAAATTTCCTATATGATTTTGTAAGTGCTTTCTGTATTTAAATATAACGATTGAGCCAAGCTTTGCAATTTTTATAGGTAAGTTCCTGATAACATCTAGTCTTAAGGGAAAAATTGTGATTTGGAAAAATAAAGATATTTACTATTTACTTATCTTTGTTCCGAATACTATTTTACATCACCCAAGTGAATTCATCAATATAAATTATCCATGAAGAAATTAAGTAAATAATTTATGGAATACTTCAAAAATTCACTGTAATTACAAAGTCATTAAATATTCAATTTGAAACACTTTTCCTTCACATTCTAATGCATTTGATTTCTGATTGGGGCATATTGGGAAAAGTATAAGCAATGTAACTTCAGGAGCAAAAACAAAAATTTTTCAGGTGTCAAAAATATTTTAAAATTAATTTATTAAATTGTAAAGGATGCTTTTGTAGAAAATGACACAGATTAAAAATTAAAAAAGTTATATGAAATTTAATAAAAGGAGGATCCAATACATAAATTTTTCTTCTGCTAATAATTATTCATTGATGCTAATTGCAAAAGAAAAAAGGAATCTTACACCTTCATTCTTGAGGCAAGTAGTAGGATAAACAACTTTATTGTTAATTCATATCAGCATTAGTTATGGTCTAATTACAGTCATTGTAATTAAAATTTTGAAACTAAGTATATAACTTATATTTTAAGTTAATCAGAGATCACATTCTGACTTAAATTTGATTATTTTTTGCAATTATTCTTATATATAGTTCAATTCTGGGTAAAAATTTGGTGGATAAGCTGAATAAAAGTTTTATTTACATAAATGTTTGTATATATAAGTTTAAAGGAATTTTTTATTTTATTGTATATATTCTAAGTACATTAAAATTTTTTTTTATTTATTTAAATGGAATGAAGGATTAAATTAAAAATTTCTGTGCACATTGGTTTTATTTCATATTTTTATACATAATATTTTTTTTATACATTTATCTTCCATAATGAATATCACAAATTCATATTTCTTTGATATTTTAGGTTCATCAAGTTTTACAGATGTTTCCTCATATGCCTTATAATTTAGTGCTGGAAGATTTATTGATGACTAGATCTGTGGAAGTTACAGTTGAAAATATTTTGGATGAGAGACTAGCAGCTTCAACTGTAAAAAAATTATAAAAATTTTTACTATATATTACTTTTAATATATCAGTAAATATGATTTTGTTATCAATTTCATGTTGAGAAATCTAAATATTATTAAGTATCTTCTGTAATAGGTAAAATTTTACTTATTACAGAAGTATAAGTTTTATGTATTACAGGAAATAATTTCCAAATAAATTTATCACTTTTAAAACAAGATTTTTTAGTTTAATGAGTTACGAAAATGCAGTTTTCTTAAATTCAGTGATTATCCTTTTGAAACATTCTAATAGAAGTGCTTATATTTTGTCATAAAAGAATAACATTTTTAAAAATATGACCCAAGTTACTTTTTAATATATATAAATGAATAATAAAAGTTTTGTCAACTTCACTTTTGTTATATTCATTTATGTATGTTTTAGTTTAGTTTTTAAGGACATTGATATAAAAATTTAATAAGCTTTTAAGCAAAGAATATATCTATTCAGTTCTATACTTCATAATGTATGCTTTATGAAAGTATAACACTTTGTACGGAAAATTACTATTTTCTTAGTAAAATTATTATGGTGTTAGCTTATTTATTCACTTTTTTTTATCAAATATTATTTCTTAAAAGATTGCAAAGAATTTTTGCTATGATAAACAAAAGTTTTTGTCATAATAATATGCATTATGAATTTGTTTTAAATCTTGTAATGTATATATATATATATATATATATATATATATATATATATATATATATATACATGCAATTTTTCTATGATGTTTTTTGAAAAGACCTTTTTTTGCAATTCAATTTGAGATGTACTTTTGTTTTCTAGACCACAACTTTTCCATCAAATCAACCTGCACATATTTCTCGTTCAAATATGAGTTCCTCTATTAGTATGCTGTTAGTAAGTATCTTTGTTAGATTTTATGATGAAACCGAACTTTAAATCTCTTGTTTTGAGAGATTTCTGAAGCAGTTTATGTAAGGCTATTTTTAAGATATGTTCTAACTTATAATTCTCTTGTTGGTAATGTATGATATAAACTTTAAATAAACCATATTGTATTGTTGCGTAGAATATTAAATCTAGATACATTTTGGTTGATAATGTATCACTTTCTAAAATATGAGGTTATGTATTTTTGTCAGCTTATTTGTGTGTGTTATTTTATGTTATATTATTTTTTATAAGGAATATTATAAAATTAGCTGGGCTCAGAGTTGTGTTGATATTCCTGAAATTCTTAATTTTTTTAAAATTGCCCCAAAATGTCCTTATCTTTAAAAATAAATACTGGAATTTATGAATTTTTAACATTTTAAAAATTTAGTTTTATTTTAACCATAGATACATTAATTCACTATTACTTTATAACAGTACATCCTTTGTGTGGATTATCCATTTAATAACATTAGTTATCAAAATTGCTTAGTAATTGTTATAATTACTAAACAATTTTGCCTATATTCTCTAACTTATAATAATGCTCTTAGTAATTATGTATGATATTAACTTTAAATATGTTAAATAATGTTTATAAATATATGACAAAAACAAGTGGAAAAGTTGGTGATCTTTCCATTTTAGAAGAGGTTCTAAAATGGAAAGTCTAATCCTTCCATTCTTTCAACTTGCAAATGAAAGATGCATGCTATATACATTTTTAGTTGAGATATAAAGTTTTAGGTCGTGCAATAAAATCATGAATTAAATATATGGGGAAGTTATTCTGAAAATTTTAAGTTTTAATTTCAGTTTTGTGTTTTTCTACTTCTTTTCCATTCTTTTTATACATAGACTCAAAAAAGAGAAAAAAATATCATTGTTGTCTGCCTTTTTTATTATTATTTTTTTTAAAGAAAATTATCTTTGTCTTGAATAAAGATTATTTATTAAATTTTAAAATATCTTTCTATTTGTTTTTATTTTCTATATAATGACTAATTAATACTAATAAATGACTAATTAAAGTAATAAGCACTAATAAAAGTTGTTTTAAAAAAATCTATTTAAAAATGTGCAAGTATTTACAATTTTTGAAAATGCAATTCATTTACATATAAGTAGTTTTAGTTTTTGATATTTTATTTTGTTGAAAATACTATTTGAAAAAAATTATTTCCTCACTATTAAATTTTTGTATATAACTTAACTGTATTTATAAAAGCCTATTATGTTTGATGTGTGATTGTACTATAGAAATTTAATTTGAAGGTAGAATTTACATGTATAATTAATAGGTAATCCACACACACACACACAAGTGTGTACAATAATCTTCAAATCATTAAATTGAACCATCTTTTTTTCTTATGAAATTTTTTTTTCTTATGAAAGAAATGATTTTTAAAATTTTGTATTAAATTTTATATTTTGTTTATTTTAGTTGTGGCAAAAGAGATTAATAAATTGACTTTTAGGAATTACATGTTTTACATAACTTTAATGTTAGGGAAAAATTATTTATCAATAAAGTTTTGTGCATTAAATATTTTTAATTTATTCAAACTGATTATGTGTGGTATTGATATTTCCTGTTCAAAGGAATCAACAGTTTGTGTTTTTTTAAAAGTATAGTAGTTCAAATGTAGTTATTTTTATTTATTAGAGGAGAAACAGTAATCGTAATAATCAAAATATATCTGAGACTCAAAGTGAACAATTAGTTGAGCCATCTGTTGTTCCAGTGTCACAAATTGTTAATGAAGGTGCAACAACTTCCACTAATATTGGAGAAAGCTCTTCACCAGCGTAAGTGATTTATTTAAATAACACAATTTCTCTTTGTTAATTTTTATATTATCATTAACTCATTTTAGAAATAAAGTATAGTGAAATTTTGATGAAAACTATTAACGGTTTTAACACTTGAGTTGATGCATTTAAAACTCTTCTATTTTGATTGTTGAGTTTTTCTCAGTGTTATTTACCATTTTTAAATATATTTATTACAATAACTGGTAACAATGCAATTCATATATGAGAGTATTTAAAGTTAACTGTTCCAAAAATTTATTTAGCTTTAATTTTCTTTTAATTCAAAGTCATTAATGCAAAATGTCTTGTAATAAATTATATTTCCCAGTTAGACCATACCCATATATGCACTTACCATAATAATCTATGCATTACCATATATGTATGTAAGCATACTTATATGTATTAAGGTTATATTCTAAAGTAGAATTGAAAGTATTTAGTAGAAATTAAATTTTGTGTTTGTTGAATTAATGTAAGTAAATGATTCAAATTTTTGATGATAAGAATTTACATAGTTTTGTAGCTTTTCTGTTTTCCTAGATAAAGATGTTTTTTATTTTTAAATTTATAAAATGTGAATAAAGAAAAAAATTCAATAATTAATTTAAATTAACTAATTAATTATTTTATTATATTTTTTTGTATCATAAATTTTCAGCCAATTTATTTAAATTCTAAATCATAGGTATTCATGTGACAGATTAAGTAATTTCAATATAATTAATTTTTGAAAAATAGTCTTATATAAGGTGTGATGTAAATTTTGATTATTTTTTATTTAAATTAAATAAATTTAAAAATTAAAATAAATATTTTTATGTGAACTGAAATAAATCTAGTTTTTATTTATGCAGAACTGAGGAATCATTTTTAATGCCTGGTGGTGAGGGATGCCGTTTTTCAAAAAATTATGTTGAACGTCAACAAATGCTGTTATGTCGAAAGAATGAACTTCTTAAAAAAGCTAGGAGGTAAGGAATAGTTCATAAAATTAGAATGTTATATTGAATCTGTATAATTTTTAAAGAAAACTAATTTTATATATTTTAAATTTTTACAAAGTTAGTTGTAACCTGAACTGTGAAAATTTTTATTTTTAGATTACATTTAAGTTAAAGTAAAATGTTTTCAGATGATATTTATGCTTTATTGTTTCTTATATTATGTAGAAATTGCATTTTTGTGTGTTTTTAGTTATTTTATAAAATCTGGCTAATGCTAAAAATAAATTTTTTATTCAATGTTTAAATATTTGTGAATTATAATAATGCATTGAAAGTTGGACTCTTTTTTTCTCTTTTTAAATACTAATGTTTGTACAAGATGTTCATTTATACTTTACAATGAGATAGTTTATCAATTAACTTGATAAATATATTAACTTGCATATTTCTTAAAATTTGAAAAAGAGAAGTGTTTAAAATTTAATTTAACTGTAAACAATGTTTATTAAGTCTATTGAAATATAAAGTGACATATTTGTTAGTAATCTATATTGAAGTGAGATTTTGTTATAGTTGTAAAGGAGCCTGTACTAGCTAAGTAAAAATAATTTGAAAATTTTGCTATTTCCAGTGGAGAAGTTTCCAAAAAAAGTTTTTTATAATTCATATTTCAGACATATTTTTACTGAAAGCATTGAAATTTGTAACTTAGCTGGTTTGTTTTATTTTATCACATAATCTGATTCTCAGTATTTTTACAAATGTATTGAAAAAAAAGGAAAAAAAAGCTTGTGTA
The DNA here is from genome assembly GCA_030067965.1 of Latrodectus elegans. Taxonomy (NCBI): domain Eukaryota; kingdom Metazoa; phylum Arthropoda; class Arachnida; order Araneae; family Theridiidae; genus Latrodectus; species Latrodectus elegans. The sequence goes on from CM057814.1 coordinate 44,644,188, forward strand.
CTAAGATAATTTTTAATTAAAAATCAATTTTTTTCTGGATTATATTTACTAAAAATTACAGACTTCTTGTGTATATAAGTTGACTGACGAGATAATGTTTTTTACAGCACATTTCCTTACAGTTTAATTTTCTATTGCAGCAAGTATATGTCCCGTTACACTGCTGACAGACCTTCATATAGGAGAAGAAGTGATGAGTCATCAAGCTCATCAGATTAAAAGCCATTATAAGAATCAAAAACTCTTTATTCCTTTCCCTGAGAAGAGACTTAGAAAAATGAATTCAGCATCATAGCTGGAATATAAGTATTTCCTTGAAATGGAAAATTTGAATTGCATTTTGTAAATTTCAAGAAAAATGATTTTAAAAACTAAACTCTTAAGTTTCGGTATTAGTTTTAAAAATACTCAGTTTCTGTAAATGTTTTCAATTCTGAAATGACTACATGTATTATAATTATTGTGTGCTTACCTTTTGAAATTTTATTTGCTCTATGTATTACTGTTTTTTCTTTGAAAACTATTGAAGGATTTTTCTTTGATTTTGAATTTATAATAAAATTAAACTTATTTGAAAGTTATATGTGCAAAATTCTGTCTGATTTTTTTGCTGTGATTCTTATGAACAAGTATCTCTCAGGTTCTAATAAATAAGATGTTTCTCTGTGTAATTTTGAAAAAAATTTTATTTTTTTCATAGTTATATACAAGTTCTTAATTTATGTATTTATCTTCTATGTTCTGTACTTTATAGATAGTTGGCTGTGTTTCTTTTGTATCAAAATCAAAGTTAATGGAAATTAATTTAATTTGTACATAGATAATGAATGATTATAAATATAAATTTGTATTTGGGTGTTAAATTTCCCTTCTGAATTTAATACTCATTATACAATTTAAGAATTAGAATTTTTTCATAAAAATTTATTGAATTATTTTTTTAAGTATACTATAGCAAAATTGTTATTTTTTTGTTTCTTTTTACTACTCTATGTTTTTACAATAATTTACTAAATTCATTTCTAAGAACAATGAAAATTTCCTGTTCATTAATATAGCATTTAAATTTTTCAGAAATAGCAAAAAATGTATGCTTTTCTGATTGTAACATTTATTTATACACATTAAATCATCATTCAGTAATTTGTTGTGTGATTTTTATAGTTGTTTGAAAGAGTTATAATTCATTTCTGAATTATTTTGAAGGATGTTTTACTGTGTTTTGTGTTAAATGGACTACATTATTAAAAATGTGACAAAAATATTTTTTGCTCTGTTTAAACTAAATAGGAGTGTTTTTAAATATTGCCTTAGAAAATTCATTATTGAATAATTTATATTGATTTTTTTTAACATTCTCACATTACCTCTTAATATTTCTTTAATGTTTTTCCTCCCTATTGCTCTTAACATTTCAGTTTTCCTTGAATGTTATTTTCTCTTTTAATACATTTCTCATTAGTAAGTTTACAATATTTTGAATCAAAATTTTATATAACTTTAATGAAATTATAGAATTTAAATTCTATTTTAATCGATTAATTTTTCTTTGGATTGCCTAATGTATCGCTAAAAATATCGCCTTGAAATATTTTGCTATTTTTACTATTTTGAAATTAATAACCTTAGATACCATTGCAATGAGTATTCTCTAAGATTGTTACAAAATTTTATAATTCTGCTTAAAAAATACTAAAATTTAAAGTTTTTTAAAATTTTCTTACAGTTAATGCTAAAAATTCTTTAAAAAAATTTTTAGTATTAGTTTGAAGTAAATGTCAACATTTTACTTTTAATAATATAAAAAATCATATTTAAGAGAAAGGAACAAATATTTTAATCTGAAATTTTATAATTTATATACTTGCTTTAAGAAATTATTTTATTAAATTCAAAATGGTGTAAAAATATAAAATTACAAGGTTATTAAACAATAATTAAATTTTTCACATTGTTTTATTCTGCTTATGATCTTACTAATTATTATTTATAGTAAGAAAAATTGTGTACAAATATGATGGAATAAAAAAAAATCAAGTTATTTATTTAGTTTATATATAAACTTGTTTGAGTGAGGTAAACATTTTCATTTAGTATATTTGTTAAATAGCTAAATGTTAATGTCATTAGTTTTTGAAATAAATAAATATATATTATGTTTTTGGTTTATTTAGACATATTTTATGTATGTATTTTTAATTTGTCTGACAAATTAAAAAAATTTTATCAAAAGTATGTCTAGATAAAACAAAAACATAGATTTCTTATTTAAACTATTATAATATGTAAATCGATAAAATAAGGATTGTTTTATCATTGAAGGATTGTCTAATTATTAATTAAAAAGCTAAAATTAAGATTGCTAAAAGTATTGTTCTATTTAAAGTTTTAATTCGTAAATGTCAGGTACTAGAGAATTTTATGAATATGTTAAAAAAAAATAAGAGATAATTTTAGAATTGTATTTATTGAAATCTATTTCATTATAATAAGGATAATCCATGCATAGCTACTGCTTACCAGTTGTTATATTAAATATTAATCTCTGCAGTTTAAATATACGTAAGTAAAAAGCCTATCAATTCTGCTCTAGTGTCTCACACTGTATTACTTAGTCTCAGTTTTGATACTTGGGATTTAGCTAAATCATTTCAGCTTTTCATGTTTTTGAATCTACTATTATTATTAGAGCGTTAGTATCCCTTGATGAAATGGATGCTTATGCATAAATTTTAAATTTATTGATATTAACGTTTTTAAGATTGTAATGAAAGAAAAATTTTAACAATTACAAAAAGTAAATTTAAACAAATTAAAATCGGGAAAGTAAAATTTATTCTATTTTCAAATAATTTTTATTATGTTATATTTAAAGTATATTTTAAATGTGTTTTTTTTAAAAAAAATTAAAATTCAAAAAATTATATTTTAACTAAATTGCTTCTTTATTTTTCAAAATTTTTTTAATTTGAAACATATATTACATACACAAAGTTCATATATATATATTTTAATAAGATAAATGAAATAGCAAAATAAAAGAAGTTGGTAGGTTTTGCATAATTACCTTTCTAAAATTTTGTAAATTCTTTATTTTATTTTTACTATTTTTTCACATAAAAAATAACGTTTTTGGACTGTTTTATAAGTTAGCAATTTTATTATGATTGTGAATTATAATTTTCATGTTTACTATTAAATTCTCAAATAATTATTATTTTCCTTTGATTAATTAATGTTAGAAATAAAAATGCAATTTATTCAGTACAATTAAAATGTACTACCAGTAAAAGGTATGATGAAATGTAAAACAATTATAATGGCATGAGACAAATTTTATTGAACTTAATTGCTTTTTCCGAACCAAAAACTTGAGACAATCAGTTCTAACGATATTTTTGAACAAAATAGTATGATAATATCCTGTTTTTGATTGTAAATTGATAAGTAAAGTTATTTAGCTTCTATCTATTAATTTTTTCTATGGTAATTAAGAAATTTAATATAAATGTATTAAAATTTTATATATTCAGTGCTTTTCATTTTATAAATTATGGAATATGCATAAATAAAATTTTTACCATTGTTAACAGTACAGTCAATTTCAAAATTTTTATTTTTTAAAGTTATTTGAAATGAAAATTATTTTAATTATACTATTTTAATTTGGTAGTAAGTCAAATTTTAATCAAAAAGTAAGAAACAGTTTTGATTTCTTTATCTTACTATTCATTTTTGTACATTGTAATTACATTTTACTTTGCTTGCATGTTTCGTTTCAATTTCGTATTAATGTTGAATACTCAAATTTAGTTTGTCTAATTCAATGTCTTATTAATGTATTTGTTGCTTAAGGTAGAGGTTTGATAAAACTGATATTTTTATCATATTGTGCAAAAGTTTATAACATATAAAAGTGTTTGTTTTTCCATTTTTACTTTGCTATGATATGTAGGCATAAAACTGAGATGAAACCTTGTTACATGCACTAGAACATTGGGTTGACACCCTTTCACCATTAAACAGAAGTTGTACATTTTATAAAGTAGTCTAAGAGAAATTGATAATTTTACTCCTGGATAACTTCTTATCCACAAAACTTGGATGGTAATTATTGCCTTATATATTTGATATTTTCAATTTTGTCCTTAATTGAAAAGTGAAAATTTGTTGTATTTTATTTGAAATTTTTTTACCATAATTTTATCTTTCTGAAGGGAATTATTCATTTTATTTATAGTGCACAATAATTTTATAATCTTTCTGAAGGGAATTATTCGTTTTATTTATAGTGCTTTTAAAAAAAGAACTTCTAAAATTATTGGAATAAATTCATTTGTAAAAGTAAGCTTAAGATTAGTAATTTTTCTAATGCTTAATATATGTATAATTTTATATTATGTTTCATTTTTATTTAAAATTATTAAACTCTCAGTTTGATTGAAGCCTGGTGGCATAGTGGTAGCACATCATGCTCCCAAGGGCAGCGATTTGATCCTTGGTTAAAGCAAGGTAGACTTAGCCTTTCATTTCTTCATTAGGTTGATAAAACTGAGTACCAAGCATGCTTGGGAACTAAACACAGAAGGTTTTACGTTAGGCTGACCACCTAATCGAGACATATACTTCACACTCTAAGGCCCTTGGTTAGGAAAACAGATATGGATACTGTGCAGCCTTGGGCCACAAGGGCTGTTGTGCCACTGAGTTTAGTTTTTTTTTTTATTGTTTAATTAGATAAAACGTTGCTTTGAAATTGGAATGAATGTAAAATACAATTGACTGACATGAATGACCATTTATTTTATAGGAAAAAGTTTACACTGGTCTGTCTTGAGGGCACAATGATAAATAACCTAATTTGAATGAAATTTTGTGTCTTCAAAATTGCATCAATATTTTGGTTAAGTGTTTTTTTTTTTTTTTTTTTTAAAGCAAACTTTTTGAAAACTCTTTAATTCATTATTTCTGTTAAATATTTATAACTGTTTGCAAGTAAAAAAAAAATTAATGTTATAAAATTTTTTATTTTATCTTTTTTTTTTAAAATATATTTTGTACAAAAATCGTTGAGTTTATTAATATAGTCTTTGTGCAGAATAGTATTGATGACAAAATTTAATGATTCAAAATTAGTGTTTTTAAGATTTATTACAATATTAGGAAACATATTATATACCTTACAATCTAATTTTTGGTGAAAAATTTTGACATTTATTTTCAAGACAAATTTTAAAGATTTTAGTTGCAAAATTATAATTGCATTGAATGTAAAATATCTATTATTGAAAAATTTTAAGTAACAATGGTTAATCTGTGGTTTGGGTACCCCTTTCTCGCCAAATGGACGATAGATGCTCAAAGTGTGGTAACCCTGACTATTTAATCCTAAATGCACTCCTTGTGGCAATCCTGTCTTTTTTGTTATACAATTATATGTGTTATTTTGTTATACAATTCGTAAAAAAACCATTGTTTTTGTTTTCGTTGCCATACTAAAGGTGAAATTCGTTAAAAACAGGGATTTGAGCTTCGTCGCCATAGAAACGCCGTTTTTGCCTAGTGTCTCTCGGAGCATTCAACTCTGCGAGACAACACGCAAAAATGCACCAGTTGGCTACTTTTTGAAAATCCGCCAAGCAGGGGACTCAAAGCACATTTTCACCGTGACAATAAATTAATTTGCCTTAAAAGATGCAATTGGCTATAATTCATTCTTTGTTAAAATAGTTATTTAAATGTTATGACAATAGATATTTAAATGTTATAACAATAGATATTTTACAGTTTTTTAATGTTAAGGTTATTTAGATAAATCTGATTATATATTTCTTTTTGCCAGATTTTAACTTTCATAAGATGTTTTTATTCTAAATTAATATTTATGTATTCAAAAAATACAGTTTTAAAAATATTATGAGGTAAGTGAATTAAAAATATTATGAGGTAAATGCACATTAAACATTAAGATAACTCATCTTATTTTTACTAATTCAAAAACCTGATCCCTAAATATTTACTATTATTTTTAATATATTACCTATTAGTTTTAGTATAAAATAGTTTACACAAATCTGAAGTACATTTATATGCTATGAACTCTGCTTAATATGTTATGAACTCTGCTTAATAATTTTCTCCAAATGAAATAATTTTTTTTAAAAATTAATGGAAATAATTAATTAAAATAATTTTTTTTAAAAAAGTCTCTTATATTTTGTTAAGTAAATTAGAGTATTTGTGTGGAAGCTTAATAAGTGACTGGCAATATCATGAAAGTATGTAATTTTTAGAACTATGACTTGAATTTTATTCTTATAGCCTTGGCCTTATTATATTCTATATCTTACACCTAAAATAAATATTGTTATAATGTATGAAAATGTTGTTATTATAATTTTTCGTTTTTTGAGAAATTTGCTTAATAAATTATTGAAATAATTGTATTATATCTCTTTAATTTACTTTTATTTATATAATTTTTTTTACTTGAATATTTTAACCAAGAATTGAAAAAATTAAAATTTGTATTAAAATAACTGTTTTTTTAAAAATTTTCCTTTTAGAATGTGCATGGATTATGATCAGAATTTTACTATACCCCACCAAAAAAAAAAAAAAAAAAGTTACTATGTTTTATGTTAAAATATTATTGTAAATTTTAAAATAGGATTTTTCGACATATTTTTCTCTTTTTTTATTTTAAATTTATTAAAGTTTATTACCCTTAAAAACATTAAAGAAGAAATCTTTGAAGATTAATTCAGGATCTCCAATTATTAAAATATTTTTAAATACCTTATTAGAGTTTAAAAATTGTTGCAAATTCTCTTTTAATCTATCTGGCAGAAAGTTACTTATAATAAGTTCACAAATGTGATACATCACACAAATAAATAATCTTTTCTCAAGTGCTCGAATTTTTTTTTTATCTATAATTTGCTTTGTAAAAGTGATGATAAAATTCAATTTTCAACTATAAACCAGTTACTCTTTAAACTATAATTTATATCAAATAAACTGATTATTGTACTTTTATACGCAAAGTTAAATGTTATTTTTGTCTTATCTCTGTTTAAATGCCTGTTGCTTTAATAAAAAATATATATTATTCTTAAATTCAGAAATTATTTATTTTAATTAGGCTAATTTATTGATTTATATTATCAATAATATTGTGCTGACTTGGCTATTTTTGGTTATATGTAGTTTTATGCTTTTATATTCTTGATTTAAATTGACTCAATTTTAAGATTTAATAACATTTAATCCTCTCTTTAGTTTTTACACTTTCCTTTTTGTATTCATATGAATAATGCAATTTGAATATATTATATAATATTTTGTGTAATCTAACAATATATTCCCATAAATTTCTTTACAAAATTTTAAAACATTTGACAATATGTTTACACATGAATTGTTAAGTGCCTTTTATATCAGTGAGTCATCAAATAGTTGAGTTTGTGGTTAACTTGGTGGGTCACAAAGAGTTATTATGACAGTCTCTTTAGAGGATGCAAAAAGAGAGCAATATTAGAAACTATCATTGAAAGAATAAGATTCAACTTCAAACCTTTTTTCTTATTTTTGCATTATTGTATAATAATGTAGTTTTCAATGTTACATTATTGTATTACAAATGTTACATTATTGTATAATAATGTAACATTTGTTTAATAATGTAGTATAAATACATAAAATTTAAATGGTAACATGTATATTGAAATTTTTTCAAATATAAATGTTTGGGTGATCCTGGATAGGGGAAAAATGAACTTTTTATCACTATAGGTCACCTTAGCCATTTTGTGCATAACTGGGTCTATGGAGGAATAAACCAAACCTATTATTTTTTCAATGTATTTACACTACATAAATTTAATTTTCAATATAAACATAATACTATTTTTATGTATATCATACATTTTACAAAATTTAGAAGTCTTGACTGATACTTTTAAGTTTTAATACGAATTGTGTATTTTTAATTAGGATTAACATCATCCCAAATGATGTATATCATCCTTCTCTATTTTTTAGTTGAAGTGAGCAAATTTAATTTCTGATCGACATTGTTTACTTCTAATTATTACCAAACTATTGCCAGTAATTTGTTGTGTTGTTTTTAAGTTTACAGAGTAAATAAATATAAATTAATGCTGAAATTCTAATGATTAACTTAATAAGAAATATCATTTTGTGATAGAAAAGTATAAAATTTAATATATATTTTAAAATAGTGTTGATAGTAGATATTGTAAGTTACAGAGGAAAGTAAATGTTGTGGGAGATTATTTGAATGTTTCTTCAAACCTGGAAAGAATTCATTTCTAGTAAATGATTACGAAATATTATTTATATTTGCTATTAATATTTATATATGCATTTATTAAATTTGAAAATAACTTATAATTTTTAAAATATTGATATATTTGCGCACTTTTTAATTGGCAAGTAGTGAGGTTTTACAGTCTTTAAGTGACATTCCTTGTTTTTAAATTACTTCATCCTTTCTTCCAAAATATAAAGCATTTAATAAACATCTGTTCTGATTAGAAGAATATTTTTTATTTAATTCTGAAGACAATTATGTTAAGAAAGTAATAAATTTAAAATACTTAATAAATATTATGCTAATCAACCAACAGTAGTAAAAAGCTGTCTTAAGTACAATCAACTTCATAAATTTCATGCAAGAATAAATCTAAAACAATTTCTACTTTATATAGATCTGGCAGCAATTTTGGCTATTTGTTCAGTAAAGCTATCATTTCTTTTTGCCTTTTTTTTAAAATTCTTGAAGCTTTTGCTTTTTTCAGTTATTTATTATCCTATGAATAATTTAATTTGTGGTTCAAGATGAAATATACAAGCATATTGTGTTAAGGTTTTTGTGAGCATGAAAATACTTCGTATTTGATGCATTTTAATGATCAAATGAATGCATTTTAATGATCTACTGATGATCAAAATCAATGCAAATCACTTAGAATATTTTTCACATAAGCAGCAAACATTTACCTTTTACTAAGTTTATGTACTGTGTAATTGTTGAGTCAGCTTTTACTACTATCTTTGTTGCAATAAATAATTGCATAAATGTTGTATAAACTTTTTAGGTTTTACATGTTATGCAATTTCCTGTTGGCTTGATATTATATCTAATGAAAGAGAAATCTTATATTGATTTGCAATTGTGTTATAGATTGTTCAACTATAATGAACTATTATTCACTTTTAATCTATGGAACTAAGAATAAGCTTAAATATCACAGGGAGATTTATACACTTACATAATTCTCAAACTGGATAATTTGTATGGAATATATTAAATAGTTTTTATAAATTAAAAACGTATTACACAATCATTTGGAATACCAATATGTACCTTATAAAAGATGCAAAGCTTTTTTCTTAACTGGGTTACAAAACTTTACTATTTAAATGGTTTGTAATGGATTGAATTTATTACAAAATTAACAGTAAAAAAATTTATTACATTATATTAATGATATTATTTTTCGCCCAGAAAAATTTTCAGAATTAATACATTATGCAGTTTAGTTTCTATTTTGCAAATATTTTAAAAATAACTATTATATAATAATTAAAATACTGTATTGTACTTATGTTATAGAATAAAAAGCAAACAATAGTGTAATTTCTTATACAGTTTAACATTATATTATAGTTTAACATAGACAACACAAATATGATTGTTTAAATTCTTTATTAAATATAGAATTTGAATTTTTCAGAATATGATATAAAATTTTTATTCTATACTAATGAAGAATTAATTGAAATATAAATTATTTATAAAGATGTGTAGAAGTCAGTATACAACTTAAATTTTCTTCTAGAAAATCTGCTAAACTGAATTTAAATTAATGACACCATTTTAAAAAGTGATTTTATTTTTGTTGTAATTTTTGTGTACACTTGTTTATTTTTCCAATTAATATAATTCATTGTAAATGATTTCCAGAAGAAAAATGCATTTATCCACAAAGAAAAACATAATGGTTATATTACTACAGTACTTATTCATTTCCATATTTCTGACAACTGTGTTGTCCTTTTGAATCACAGGGAAGTGACAGTTTTGAGACATGAACTAGTATACGTCTTTTGAAACTCCTTTTGTGAAATCCCATGGAAATATTAATATGCATAGTTCTTGTCAGCACGATAACCTGAGTTAAGTATCGAATCTGTTATTTGTTGGCTGTGAGAACATTTTTATCATCAGGTTATTGTGGTTCCAAGAAGTTGAACATTTTTATCATCAGGTTATTGTGGTTCCAAAACATGAAAAGATCATAAGTGAGATTAAATTTGTCTGAAAATGTTGGAAGTTATGATTGTCTGATTCAGTGGGATTTCTGATGCCATTATAAGTGATTTCATTAGGGTAAGTTTGAGAACTCTACTTTTCTTAAATTTTGTTGATTTTATTTTCTCTTTTGGTTTGATTTATTAATTATGAATCTGTAAGGGAAGTTTTAAATTTTTGAATAATTCTGTTAAATATTTGTTACATTATATGTCTGTAAATTTGATTGAATTTACTGTACAAAATTTTAATTTGAAAATAAAAACTCTTTTACATATTTAAAATGTTATATTTATAAAAATAATATCAAAATCTTTTTAAATTAAAAAAAATTGAAATAGCCTTTATTTTTATGAATTTGATTATTTAAGCTATATTTTATTATTAATTTTACTGTGGATTGGAAAAATAATAGCTTATAAATATTTTTTTAATGCGCAGAGTGATCAAGATTGTTTTCACTAAGATATTTTATCTAAGACACTCATTTAAACTATGTGATAAAAGTACTTTGGTAAGTAAAGGGAATAATAGTTTCCAAATTATATTTTATTATATTGTGCTTTTGCTAAATTTTAATTCTGTATGCTTTTGTTATTAATATTGGAGTCTTTTTTAATTAAATATTTTAAAAATGAATGATATTTCTTCTGTGTTTTTAGAAAAATATAACAAATTTTATAATTTAAAAAGTGATTTCAAAGTTTAAATACTTAGTATCACCCAAATTATTGCTGATCAATTATACAGAAATATGCTTCTAATATTATTTAAATTTTTCTGTATACTTTTGCTTTTAGAAAATTATAGAAGAGAATAAGAATTCTTGTATAAGATAATCTAGTCAAAGAAATATTTGAAAGTTATTTTTGTGAAATTTTAGTTTTGTGAGAATTCTGCCATCATAATTTAAAATCTAACTCCAATTTATTTTCCAAAATTCTTATTTTTGCAATAGTAATTTTGAGTGTTGTGTTTGAAATTATTTAAAATCCTTGAATAGATATTTTCTTATTTATAAATGATAATTTTGATTTAAAACTTAATTGCAGTATGAATGAGAAGGTAGTTTTTAATGTTTAATTCCAATTTTTTTCCATATGGAGTTCGTGTTTTTTTTATGATTGCAGAATTGCTTTAAAGCTGTGATATTCTTATTTGTTTGTAAATGGGTTTACATTTGGAATTTGTACTTATTTGTCATGAAATTATGAATTCATGCTGCTTGAATTAACTGCTCAAAGTAATATTAAATTTTTCGTTATTTTAAGAGTTTTAGAAATTGTAACTGACTGTGCTAATAAACTATTTTTAATCATTGACTGTTGAAATTTTTTCCAATAAAACTCTTACAAAAGTATGCTGCAGTTTTCATAACTAATTTTTTGAATATTCCATATAAAATTCATTTAAATTTAAAGTAATTGTATTGCTCCTTCACATTACTTTTCTAAAACTGAAAAAAGTGAAAAGACCGAGATTTTTGTTTCTATGCAATTAAAATTATAGCCAATAATTTTATGCTTATTATATCTAGTTTCCATAATCTTAACATCAAATAACTGTATTCCATATGACTACTTCTATAAAGGTACACTCAGTAACCATAATTGCAATTGGTACTTTTTTAATATTTGCTGATTTTTTTAAAACTAGATATTAGTATTGTTTAGCGATAAAAAAAAAAGTTAAAAAAACGTCTCTGAATATTGATTTTGATACAATCATGAATGTGGATCAAATTAATTTTCATTAATAACTGGTAATTTAATGAGTCAGATGTCATTAGTAAGCCAAATTAATTTTTGAGTTGTATCGATTTATAGGTTAGCTAGTAGTTTTATTAGAATTTTCATGTATTTGTGGTAAAATGACTTTAAATGCCTATATTGATAAATTTCGCTATTAGATTAAATCAAATTCAAAGCTTTATTAAATCAAAATCAAATTTAAAGTCAAACTCAAAATAGACTGCAGATGTGATTAATGAACTAAAAGTATGAATTTACTTGCAAAAAATATCACTCAACTTGTCTTTCTCATGTCTAAAAGGTTTTTTTTAGTTGCGTGATTGGATTATTATATTGTGATAAAATTCAATTAACGACAGTTGTGTAGTTAGAGAATTTAAGAGCTGGAAAATGTATCTCTAAAATAAGCTATTTGTCTAGTAAATTAGTTAATTGAAAATGAATTAATAACAAATTCATTTTAAAGTTAATGATATTCATTCTTATTTTCGAAATTTTTTTTTTCAAATATTTTATATTAATCATTTGATAAACATTTCTGGAAGTGATCGTTCACAATTGATTTTCTTATGCATGATATTCTCAATTATTATCAGGATGTGAATCGGAAATATCTTCTAATTGTCTCTGTATATAGTTCTATTTCTAGTATAGGAGTCGAGTTTTTCTTAAGAAAAAGTTTTGAGGAGGAGATAATCTATTGGTATTTTTTTTTTTAAATATAATTTCATATAATCGATATTTAGTAAGTGTTAACGTCAGAAAATTTTGAGAAGAATCAAACTATTTATCTATGATCCTTTTAACAAAGGAAATGAATTCCTGCTCCTTAATCTTTCGTACTATAAGAGCAGAGTGATGCATTCCGAAGTCTATAATCTTTGGAAAAAACAAAAATAATTAGTTAATTATTCTGGGTGTAATGGATTCACTTTTATTTTTATCAGGCGTCACATGTTAACTAGGATGCATTCAAGTTTAAAATTTAAGTTTTAGTTGTCAAAATTTTCTTTATCTGACTCAAAATTTTGTCTACTTCTGATTTTAAATTTCGTTCTTTTCTGTTACAAGAAATACATTTCAATACATTAAGACCTTATGTGTTTTTCACATTTTAAAAATTGAGGAAATTTTTTGAAATAAAAATACAAAATTTATAATATGTTTATTTTAACATTCATTTTTATGATGGCGTAACTTATTTCAAAAATTGCATCTAAATAATTTATCGAAAGAATGAAATTTCTTGAAATTATTTTCAATATCAAAAGTTTTCCAAAAAGAAAATAAAAGTCATTTTAAACTTTCATAAGAATATTTTTATAACTGTATCAAGAAATCTTTTTTTACATTAATATACCGGGTGATTATAATTAAAGTCCCGATTTTAAAAATCGATAATTTTAAAACTACTGGTCAGAATGACTTGATATTTTAGCAGAACAATCGTAAAGCAAAGGAATTTTGTTTGGCAAAAATTTTTTTTTCCAAAGTGTGCCGATAGATGGTGCTGTCCGGGTAATATCAGGAGGAAAGTGCAAAAATGTATTCGTTAAACACAGAAATGTTGTTAGCCAAAAGAAAAAAATTAGAGTTAAGGGATTTACTAAAGATTTATTAGCGAAAAGACAAGAATACAGCGATTATGACAAAAAAAAAAAAAAAAAAAAAAGAGAGCTTCATGTAATCAACACCTTGCTGATGATTAAAGCATAAGTTGTTCGATATGCCCTCCGCCTTGTTCCGCTACTAATTGGAAGCGCAAAACGGCATGCTCCACAACAGATCGGAGGGTATGACGGCTTATGACGTCATACCCTCCGAAAATGACGGCTTATGATCCTGTCATCTCCGAAATTAGCACTCAGTAGCTGCTTCACAGGAGTAGCAATGTGCGGAGGAGCGCCATCTTGCATGAATATTGTGCGATCCACACACTGACGCTGCTGAAGTGCCGGAAGGACATGGTTACGCAAAAGTGTTTCATACCGCTTGCCAGTAACGGTGCAGGTAACGGGACCCGCAGGTGTGATCTCCTCGAAGAAAAACGGACCAACGATAAACGCTGCCGTTATTCCGCACCACACAGTAACCTTTTCAGACTGAAGAGGTAATGGCTGTAGTTGGGACGGATTCTCGGTCGCCCATATCCTGCAATTTTTGCGTATTTACAGAACCTTGCAAATGAAAGTGGGCTTCGTCAGACCACACAATGTTCCATGGCCATCCGTTGTTCACTTCCATCCGGGCAAGAAATTGCAGTGCAATAGATTGACGTGCTTCCAGGTCAGCCGGTAGCAACTCCTGCACATGAGTTATCTTATACGGATAACAGAGCAAGATCTTCCGTAGGATTTTACGCACCGTGCTGTTCGGCATATCCAGCATTCGGCCAATTCCCCGTGCACTGCTGATTCCAACTTCACTGTTAGTCTGCTCTTGTAATGCTGTAGCCACATCTTCCACTGCCGCAGCCGAAACTGGTTTTCTACCTCTCTCCCGTTTAACGTCAAATGAACCGGTCTCTTCGAATTTAGCAATCAGTTTTCGCAGACCTTTTGCGGTTATTGGACCCCATTTAATGGATTTTAATGTGTCCGAAACTTCCTAACAGCTGTAAGTGCACAGTCGTTCTTATAAAAAAACTAAGAGCAGAGCGCGATCCTTCTTAGTCAGAGTCATGATGAAGCATTTAGGCAAAGAGCTGGTGCTCTTCATTTTTATAGCAGCTAAGTCTCATGTGCGCATGTCACGTATTAATAATTTGCATATATCTAGACAATGTGCGTCATCTATCGGCACATTTTAGAACTATTTTTCTTTCTTTGCCAAATTAAATTCCATTGCCTTACGATTGTTCTGCTAAAATATCAAGTCATTCTAACCAGTAGTTTTAAAATTATTGATTTTTAAAATCGGGACTTTAATTATAATCACCCAGTATACTAATTCTTTTTACAAAGAATTTTATAAATGCATTTTACGATTAAAAAACTATTAGTAGTTAAAACTAACCCGTTAAAGAAATTTATTTTTATACTATTAAAGAAGATTGTTTCTTACTTTCAAAAGAAATTCGTTGATAAAATGTGGAAAAAAAATTCAGGTTAAGTTAATGTTAAAAATCGCCACTTTAAAAAGTTCTGCTAATAATTTTAAACTCATTTATTCAATCAAAAGTTCTTACTCTGTCTGTGATCCAATATCATTAGTAAGTTTTATTGCAATTATATAAGATAGCTATATTTGATAGCTGTTTAAAATTAATAAATAGAATTCTAGTATTAGAGCATTTAATTGTTAATAGATATAGAATCAATCACAAAAACTCTTAAAATACCCCCAATTTTCTGAAGTTAGTATAAACTTTTCTGTAAATTACTGATAATGAAATGTTATACAGTTTCTCAGAATAAAACTAATTTTTAGTTTTATTTAATTAAAATTTAGATAATTTTAACTAAAGTTAAAACACATTTTGTTTCCAAGTTACTTGAGAAAATTTCTATTATATATAATATATATTTTTCAGAAATTTTATTAGTTAATGCAATAATCTGCATTAAACTGAGAAAATAAAATTTTTAATTGATGTCAGGCAGAAACTATGACTTGTTCTGCGTATAGAAAAAAATATTTAAAATATGTATATATCATGATATATACTGATCATACATGTCATCAATCTAATATATCACCATTACGTTCGTTTGATACAATGTTTTTCAATCCTTTAAAGAAATGTCTTCAATTCGAAGTTTTTCTCAATATTTTTATGTTTAACTGTATAGGAATGTTTTATCAGTTGTGGGACAAGTAGTCTGAGGAGAATTTTATTATATTTTGGAAAACTGCTTGCTTATATATATAAAAAGAAATACAAAAATTTATTGACCTTAAACTTTTTAGAAATCACTTTACGCATCTTATATTTCATCTTTTGATTTTATTCATATATTGACTTAAAACTCATGATTTAATTGTTAATATTACTATACGTGATCTTGAAACTTCGCGCTATATTTGCGCACTTTTTGCGCATAGTCAGTGATTTCATTTACATAATAAGGGGGAAATTTAGTTTCAGTTATTTGTTATTTTTTATTCACAGGTTTACTGACATTTGAAAAAGGCACTCTATACATTTAAAAAGAAATCTATTCGAAAAATTTATAGTGTTACACACATTACACATTTTTTTTATACAAAGAAGAAATGTAGTAGAAATGTACAAATATACATTTTTATTTTTGATATAAATATTAAGATAAATCAGCATTTATTAATATTTATTGCAATATTTAAAATACTGTCTAAGAGTTCAACAAAATCCACTTTAAAAATATTACAACTACATTTTTAACATCGGAACAGTGTGCGCATTGCTATACATCACTGCGTGGCTGCAAAATGTGAATTTCTGGTGAAAGATAAATGTTTCCTTGGAGCAATAGTAATTTAGAATTTAATTCATCCTGATATGTCGCTAAAAATACTGGATCGTCTCGATAAAATACCCGTAGGCACGAAAGCTAGGTTGTCGTAACCCACAGAACTACTGTTGCTAGTGGAACTTCCTGATCGATGTATCAAATCGGATACTTCATGTTTGATAATAGGAGATAAAGGAATATCTTTCTTACAATGATTCGGAGATAAGTTGTTGCTTTGAAAAAGATTACTAAGACACGGTATGGAAGCAGAACTGGATGATTTACTGTTATCAGTCGGAAGATTTTGTGTACTGCTAAGTGATTCTTCACTTTCTCTTGACTGACTTTTAGTATGTGCGAAAATATCAGTGGATAGCTGCGAAAATGTTCTGATAGAAGAAACGCTTCTCTGACTATCTCCAGACTGATGAAAAAGATCACCAAGAAAAGGTATCGATGTGGATTTAGATGTCCAATCAAGACTCGATTTTCCTTCATCGCTGCTGTCGATAGCCATTCTTTGAGTGCTTGTGCTTGAGACAACACTAGAATTCTCCGATTCTGAAGTATCGGCATGGAAGTTGTTCACTTTTCGATGAACAAGAGACTGTTCTGAAGGCCAACTTAGACGTTCGTACGATTTTTGGTGATGCTGATTTAGCGACAAGTGAGCGAAGCTTTGTTTCGAGGTATTCCTCAAAAATTTCGATGGGTTGGGAACTTTTCTCAGATTAACCTGCTCATCATCTACGGAATTCGGATGGTGGAAGGTGCATGGCTCGGATTTTGCTGTAGAAGCTCTTAGTAGAGGAGACAGAGGGCTCGGAGTTTCTCTTTTTGATCTGTACGGATCAGATAAATCACAGATTGGTTTCTTGCTCCTCAAAGTTCCATCACTCATAGAACGTGGTTTGACTACGTTCTTCGATATTTCGGGCACTGGTGATTTCTTAATGTGTTCAGTGGTTGACGAGGACCTATTCTGGAAGAAATTTTCTCTGCTTTGATTATGGAAAGGAGAGTTTTTCTCCGCTGAATCATTTGATTTGTCCAAAAAAGAACCGCTTACGAAACAATTGTTTTGAGGCTGAATACGATGAGAAGACTTCGGAAGAAGCTATACAAAAAGAAAAAAAGCGAAGAATAAATTTGTAGTATTTAAGTAATTCAAACTCTGATAAATAAAACTTACTTGCATAACTGTTCTCACTAGTCTAGGAGTACTCGTTGGTGCTACTTCTTCCTTTTTCAAGTCATTTGTTTTAGGCACTTCTTCCAAGTTTGATTTGTTTGCTCTGGCTCTTGCTTCATTCTCTTTTATAATATTCCTAAAAAATAAATGAATTAATAATTAAAAATATTTTTTACAGTTACATTTTTATCAGAAAATCTCTGTATTTTCTTTCACATTAAATGACAAATTTTTTTCTAGTCATGAACAATTTTTGCTTCAGATTAAAAACATACGATAAAATTCTAAACATATGTACATAACAACACAAAATAACTATTCTTTGAATGATTTATATATTCTTTTATTATTACATATTTTATGTTATGTTAAGATTTTAAATAGTTTTCCAAAAAGTATTCCAATATTTTATCCACACTTATTATAGACAGGGGCGTAGCGACGGGGGAGGCAAGGGGATTATCACGCGCCGGGCGCAGCTCATAGAGGGGCATCAAATCATTTCACACATAAGCAAAATTGCTTAGAAAATTTCAATCTTAGTTTAATCATGATATCAGTTTTATTCGGAGAAATAAATTTTGTATTTTACAATTATTTTCGTCCAGAAAGGGAAAAAAAATAAAGAACCAGATTTGGAAAAGAGAAGAGGTTGTTGAGGAAAAATAAGGGAAGAGTTGCTGGAGCTCGTAATAAATGATACTTTTACACTTATATTTCCTTATTAATTGAAATTTTGCATAGCTTAATTCTTTTAACTATGCTTTCGATTTTCGTTTCTTAATCAGTTCGATTATCACCTTTTCCTTCGTTTAATCCTCTCCTTTTAAAATTACATATTTTGTTCTAGGTTTGTGATACTTACTTTTATTTTATACTACAAATCCTGTAAATGTGTAAATAACGAAAATATCTTAATTTTTTTCGTATAAAATTTCTGGAATATTAGATTGGTCAGTTCTATTTTTATGCATAAGAGAGCTTTTTATTTTAGTATAAAGTTATTTACCGAATTATTTGTGTTAATGGTAATTTTTGGATCTATTAACTCAGGGAGTTTACAAAAGAGTAAGTCCAAGAAATAATCCTTATTTAATTTTCTGAATACTCAGTACCCTTTACTCGCGCGCGAGTTCTAATTGTTATATAGGTTGTCTAAGTCGAGAGAGTTATATGTGTAACAAAAATATTAACTAAGTGAATAAGTTTGTTTTACTCAAAAAAAAAAAAAAAAAAAAAAAAAAAAAAAAATGAATATTATTTCCATTGGACCCCTTCAGTGATAATTATTCAAAAATTTAAAACGTAAAAATTTTTGTCGAAATTTTAGTGTACTGAAATATTATTTGACATGCTATTTAATTTCTCATAAACAATATTTTGTAAGATTATTCATAATCAATATTCGTTACGTATAGCAAGCAATATTTCGCGTTAATATTTTTAATTTCCTTTTATAATTAAAAAATATGAAAAATTAATCTTATATTTTGACTGCAATAACGTAATAAAATTATTTGTAAAAAATAAAATTTCTTAAAATTGAAATATTATTAAGGAAAATTTGATCAGATTTTACTTAAGTTATTAATTTCATATATAAAACGATTAGTATCAGTTGTTAATAAGGCTTTGAGAAATTATATTATCCATTGTCCGAAATAAAAATATAAAAACGAAACTCTGTGTATTTTTATCTTGGGTTTTATGTAGCCTTTTAGTCTAGTGCCGCTTTATGCTCGTGAAAAAATTCCTGATGAAACTTGTTTTTTATTAGCGGCCCCCTTTTCTCAAAATATTGTGTCTGGCACCAGACTGATCTTTAAAGAAAGGGGGGAAGTTTCCATAAAATAGTATTGCAGTATGCCGCGTAGGGAATTGTCTTCCTGGAATCGGAAACTAATTACCTCCAAATTCTAGGAAACCCATAAACATTTTTTCCTTTTTATTCTTCACATTGTGTTAGTATTTCATTTCTTTCCAAACACCACTTCCACGGAAACAAAAATTTAAACTTTTGAAAATTTGGTATTTTGACATTTAAAATAATTATTGCCGTAAGTTATATTTTCAGTCTACTATGTGTTCTTTCGATTTCAATATTTATAATTCATATTTTTGACAGTATAATTATTAACTAACATATTCTTATAGAGTTTTGAAAATGAAATGTTAAATTATTTATTAAGTATTAAAAATATATTATTATTAATACTTAAATGTTTTTAATCGGGGGGAAATATTTTTATTTGACTCGTAATTTTTTTGGTTTTACATTAGCACCTCATATTGAAAAGTTCTTTTTTTCAAATGGTAAAAGTTAAAACGTTTATCATTTTTTATATGTCCTTTTTTCTTTTTTGTAGACTTGAATATACAGAAAATATTTTTTAATTAATTCGTTCAATTTACATAAAAATAAATCTTTTAAATTGAAAAAAACTTCAAGGAAAGAAATCGAACATATTTCTCATTCTACGTTGGAAATTTTTAAAATTTAAGATCATCTTAATATGATATAAATTCATTGAAAGGAAAAAAAAATTGCCATTGCATGAACAGTAATTCCGAAATGATACTTAAGAGAAATAAATTTTGATTTTAATAAAAATTAGCCCTTGTAGCACTTATCTGGTTTAATAGGAACAAAGAAATAAGTTCCTTAAATAGCTCAAAATAATTTATTACAATTAAGGGTACAATTTGAGCACAACACAGATACATATACTACAAATAAAACAAAATTACATCTAAACACATAAAGTTAAAGGGAATAGGGTAAACATGAGAGTCATATGGATATACGTCTCATTCCTACGGTTGCTGGAGAGGGACTCACTTCCTTGGTGATGACGTCATGGGTGGTGCTGAAGATATGGGGCGCTTCAGACTCCCCCTCTGGCTCCGCCGTCGTCCCGGCAAGGAGACAGGATTGAGGTTAAGGTTGAGGTTGTCTACGTGGTCTTCCTCTACTTTCAATGGATACACTGGCCTCTTTATCTCTAGAGGATTGTTGATAAGGCTTCAACATACTGGTATGGTAAGTACCGAGTACTTGATCAGGGGCAGCAGGATCTGCAACATCATATGTATTTGGGGATTTATTCGTTAATATAATATAAGGTCCTTCACGCTTGGGCATGAATTTTTTACTTGTTTTGGTTTTGGACTTGCTCACGGGATGTAAAGTGATCCAAACTTTATCACCTGGTTGATAATAAACGGGTCTATGCTTCTTGTCAAAGTACTCCTTTCTAGCATCTTGCTTTTGCTCTATACGTTCTCTAATTATGGGTGTAAATCGTGCAAATTCTTTTTAAGTAAGGTGTTATCTCTGCGACGAAGTTAATCGTTATCAATGACAGCTCTAATATCATGATTGACATCGTCTGTGGTCTCAGTTCTCTTCCGAACTGAAGGTAAGCTGCCGTATGACCTGTAGAATCACATTTTGCGGTGTTTAAAGCAAAAACGTATCATTGGTAGTTTGTCCTCCCAAGTATCATGTGAGTCACCAACTAGAATTGCTAATTTGGGTTTTAGATCTCGATTTTTACGTTCAGCAGGATTTGCTTTGAGGATGGTATAAAGGTATAAGATCTTTGCTTAATATCTAGGATCTTACAAGTTTGTTGCATTACAGCACTGACAAATTGTACACCGTAGTCTCTGATTAGTCTTCTAGGTAAGCCATAGCGTAAGAATACTTCTTCTATCAATATTTTAGAGCAATTGATAGCAGTGTCATCTTTTAGGCAAAAGTTCGACCCATCTTGTACTTGTATCTTCAACAAGAAAAATCCATTTTTTCCAGCTGGGGTCTCTGGAAGAGGACCAAACAAGTCTATTGCCAGCGTCTCAAATCTTTGTGAGTAAATAGGCGTTCTGAGTAATCCAGCAGGTTTCTGGTTGTTAGATTTGTACCGATTACATTCAGCACAATCTCTCACGTATTCGGCGATAAACTTTTCATACCAGGAAAGAAATATCTAGAAGCAATTTTATGATACGTATTCTCAGCTCCACAAATGTCCTGCCGTGGAGAATCATGATATTGCTGTAGGACACGTTCTCGCTCGTGACAAGGGACAACTAACTGTGCTTCTTCTGACTCTGTTTCAGGCGAATATCGATACAGTATTCCCTGATTCATGAGATAACCTCTACTAGTCCAATTTACATAATTTTCATCTTTCCGTCCACTTTCAAAGCAGTCTATGATCTTTCTTACATCCTCGTCCTTCAGTTGTTCTTCGCGAATGTCTTTAGATTTCCGGGATGGTAAATCTATGGAAATAGTGTTGAAGTTACAAACAAATTTGTCCTCTGTATCAAATGGTTCTAGACAGAAGATCTGCAATTACATTAGATTTTCCTGGAGTGTAAAGTATTTTCGGATGATATGACTGGATTTGGAGAGCCCATCGAGCTAAGCGTCCGGATGGCGATTTAATACTCATAAGCAACTTCAATTGTTGGTGATCTGATGAAATAATGATTTCTTGATTTTCCACATAGCCACGGAACTTCTCAAGAGCCCATACTACCGCTAGTGCTTCTTTTTCGGTAGTTGAATAATTTCTTTCTGCCCAACTGAGCAATCGACTGGCATATTCAATCACATGTTCTTCCGGTCTTTCTCCTTGGATAAGGACTGCTCCTAGAGCGCAATTACTCGCATCAGTTCTTATGAGGAATGGTTTAGATCCATCTGGCGGAGACAACACAGGTGGTGAAATCAGCCGTCTTTTTAACTCTTCAAATGCTTTCTGCTCTGTATAACCCCATGTCCATTGTTTATTCTTTTTAGTTAAGTCACTAAGGGTCTAGCAACTTCAGAAAAATGGGAACATATCTCCGGAACCAGGAACAAGTCTGTAAGAAGGACTGAACTTCTTTAACACATTTTGGTGTTGGAATTTTTGAATAGTGATACTTTGTCAGCATCTACTTCTACACCTTTTCAGTTATCCAATGACCTAAATACTTCACTCTGTCACAAGAAAAATTGCACTTGCTTCTATTGGCATTGAGCTTAAATATAGAAAGTCTTTCAAACACTTTTCGTAAATCTGATAAATGTTCATCAAAAAGTTTCTGATAAGATAATGATATCATCAAGGTATGACAATGCAAAAACATCTTTGAGACCAGATCTAAATTTATCAATGAGACGTTGAAAAGTTGCGGGTGCGTTGCGCAACCCAAAAAGGCATACGTAAAAATTTAAAAGTTCCAAATGGACAGATGAAGGCTGTCTTCTCTTGGTCTGATTCATGAACTTTGACCTGATGATAACCAGATCTTAAATCTATCGTAGACATGTATTTCGTCGACTTGGCCTCAGTCAATAAATCATCCATTCTAGGTAGTGGATAGTTATCCGGAATAGTCGTTGAGTTTAACTTGCGGTAATCAACACACAATCTAATGGTACCGTTTGGTTTAGGTACTAATACCACAGGACTTGCATAAGGAGACTCACATTCCTCAATTATTCCTTCTGTTAGTAAGGAATTCTAGCTCTTTCTTCAACAACTCTTTCTTTGCAGGCGTCATTCTATATGGTGGTTCAGCAACAGGTAGGCTATTTCAGTCTGTATTCTATGTTCAATAAAAGGAGTAGGCTCTCCCCCTGGCTTGAAGTTATTTTCAAATTCTTCCAGCAATGAATTTAATTTGTTTCTGTTGTTCTCTTGTCAAATGTTTTTCCTTCATCATTCCTCAATTTCACGGAATTAGAGGTTTCTGAAATTTCAGCAGGCATATCAGGAGAAGTTAATTTCTGCGACATTATTACTTTGCAGTACTTACGGTTTCTGGATGGTTCACGATAAAATGGGTAATGTCTGTGTGGATATTCACTAAAATGCCAAGTGCCATTCTGGATGTTAAGCACAATTCCAGCAGCCTGAGAAAGTCAGTGCCAAGCAATGTTCTATTGCTCTAGCGTTTGGTAATGCAATAAATTTCATAATGAACTTTCTTTCCTCTACATTAAGATTTACGACTGTTGACAAAGCTGACATTTCTTTCTTTTTCCATCAGCAAGTACCATTGTAATATTCTTCTTTGAAATTTGAAACCTTTCTTTTCAATAAACTATAAATTTCTCTCCTGCAATGGAATTTGATGCACCTGGGTGTTTCGGCACAAAAGCTGCTTTTTTCACCACACAAACAGTTAAAAATTGAGCTGGACAATGAATCTGAAGATTGTGCGGTATACAACTTTACACCATTAACAATTGTTTTAGCCTCTTCTTTTAATTTGTTGCCCTTTGGATACTTAGACTGAATAAAACCGGGATTACCACATCCATAGCAATGAACCGAAAGTCTTTTTTTCTGGTTTGTCTTTACTAAATTTTGGATATTCACAGTTGGAATATTTGATTTTGTCATTTTCCCTAAAGTTAGGAGGCTTATACTTTCTCTCTGAAGCAGATTTAACGTAGTCTTTGAAATTTGGCTTCTTAGCAAAGATAGGTGAATTTTTCTTCATTCCCAGTCTTACATTTTCATAACTTTCAAGTTTTTCTGCAAGCTCTAAAGGATCATTTAGCTCTGACCATTGATCAACAAAATGTTCTCTAACCTCTGGAGGTGTTCTTTTCTTTAACTGGTCAGCTATAATTAAGTCTTGCAATTTCTCAAAAGTGACGATATTTAATTCTTTTACCCATCCTTCGAAATACGATTTAATTTCAAAATAGAAGTCTTTCCATGTTACTTCTGCACTTTTTCTATGTTGCGAGAACATCTGCCGAAACTTATCTGAAGTAAGTCTAAAACGCTTCAAGAGCATCTCTTTCGCCTTTGAGTAGTCTTTAACGTCCTTCATTTTCTCTAGCAATTAATTGATTTATTTTCGGCTGGCAATGAGCCTATCAAGTACGGCATCCAATTCATCTCAGGTATATTCACTAATTTTAATTGACGTTCAAATACTGTCAGATAAAGTCCGATTTCATCTTTATTGGGATTAAATTTTGGGAGAATTCGATTCAGATCCCAGTTTGTTTTTTTCTGTTTCACTGGATGGATCTGTGGAGGAAAGTACTCTTCTGAGCTTCCACTTGAAGTTTTAAGCGTTGCAATTCATACGCTCTCTTTTTCAATGCATAGTTCTTTTTCTTTGGCAATTCTTTCGTGATTCAGCTTGTTTTTCTTTTTCGCCGTTCTCTATTATATTAGTTAGCATATTTTTCACCAACTCTTCATCATAATCTTTTGATTTGGTTATGATATCTTTCAGTTGAATTACTTTTCAGATCATCTGCTACTCCCTAGCCCCATTTCTGTAGCGAGTTTCTCAGATCCTCCTTTTTCCTTTTCCAAGGAATGACATTTTTGCAAGTGTTTTTATTTTAGTTCTTAAGTACCAGATTATGTTAAAATATAAATCTTTTATAAACTCTAAATATATATGAAATGTAACTTATTACTATTTATTCAAACGTTAATTGCAAATAAAATGAACTCTTTAATTATTGTAAATAAACCTGAAATATTCATATGATATTCACCATAATAAAATAATCAAATCAAATAAACCTGAAATAATCATATAATATTCACCATTATAAAATAATCAAATCAATTTATTATATTAATCTTACTAAATTTATAAAGATTCGCTCTTATTTTATATTTCAATTCAAACAAAACTGAAACAAAACATTTCAAAATTCTATCATGAAACTTTTTTTATTTTCTTTTCATTTAAAACTCTATACTATCGTTTTACAATTACCAATAATCACTTAATGTACCTTTGTTTATAAATTATATTTATCAATACTTCAATTCCAACATTCAATAAATCAAAATATATTAATAAAGATAACTTAATTATATGCATTCAAAGAATATTTTTATATATAAATAACAAAAATTTTCTATTAAATTTTTATTTCTTTAAATTTCCTCAATTTCCTAAAATATCAATTCTAGATTCCTTTGACCAAAATATTAATAATATATTATTTTGTTATCTTAATATATAACCTTAAATATATGAAAAACAATATATTTTCATTCTTTATTCAATGAAACCACTTACTAAAAGATTAAAACACAAAAATTCCAAACAGAAAGTGAATGAGGAAAAAATAAAATAAAAATAAGCATTAATATATACTGAACTCTCATAGCATTCATAGATATTGAGCGGCTAGACAGAGAGGCATTTATGAAAACAATAACAACGGTCGTTTGCAGGCGCCTTGTTTCTGTGTTTTAAATCAAAACAAAAGTATCATCACCTGAAAACGCACAGTCATCAGACATTTAAATTCTGTTAGCTACTCAATTTTAAAACACTATCTCACCTGTAAAGATTGTTATCTTCAAATATTCAGAATTAAGAAATATAATATATAAGAAATATATAATATTCAAAAGTAACAAATATTTTACTTATTGTTCATAATTTTCTTAAAATATAATTCATGCACACATACTATAATACTTCAAATATAATAATAAAATAAATGTTTCTTTTTTAACTCAATATTCTACTAAATTTTAAGCATTTAATAAGATATGAAACATATCTACCAAATCAAACAAATAACTATACTCGCAAGTATTAATACTGTTCTAAATTCAAGAACATAAAATAACACTTTTATCGAAACACAACAACTTATAAAGAAACTTTTATACAGTTTTATATTCATAACTGCTTAAACATTAACACTCATTAATTACTTCCTTAATTGTAATTCTTCACAATTAATTAGGAAATATTAGAAATATAAACAGTAACAAAACTAATCTAGAAATAGCAAATCAAAACTGGATAATCCAAATGAAAGAGACACTCCACTCCAGTTGAACAACAAAAGACACTCCAATCTCGGATGAGATTATATTTTGCATTAATCCATAACACACAACACATCAGGAGGTAACCTGTAAAATTTTGAGTTCCCCTCCAACAACAAGATTTAATTCTGGGTAGAATTTTCAACAGCGAAAAGAAACTCTAACTCGGGCCTCAACGTTGGGCGCCATTATTTTCTATTGTAGCACTTATCTGGTTTAATAGGAACAAAGAAATAAGTTCCTTAAATAGCTCAAAATAATTTATTACAATTAAGGGTACAATTTGAGCACAACACAGATACATATACTACAAATAAAACAAAATTACATCTAAACACATAAAGTTAAAGGGAATAGGGTAAACATGAGAGTCATATGGATATACGTCTCATTCCTACGGTTGCTGGAGAGGGACTCACTTCCTTGGTGATGACGTCATGGGTGGTGCTGAAGATATGGGGCGCTACACCCTTATTTTAATAATTAAATATATTTCAATATCTTAAGAAAATAGGTTTTTGAAATACATTAGAAACAACAAGAAAATTTTGACTAAGATAACAGATTGAGAAAATTTTTCTAAATAAAATCATGCGATGTAAAAGTTAAATTATATTTTTTATCTCAGCACTTGTAATTCCTGATAATTATTTGAATCAATGAAAAGCTTAAAAAAACAATATAGAGTCAGTTTTGAGAAAAAAAAATTATTTTTGATAATATAATACATATTGTTTGGCTGAAAATTTCTGATTTTAAATATACATAATTTTATTTGAATTCATGTGTTTTGAAAGAACGTTTTTCTTGTCTGTATTAGTGTTTCATTACTTATCTGCATTTTGCAGTGATAATGCTATGGCATAATTTAGTTATTTAAAGTGAAATCAGATGAAGAGAGAGACTAATTAACAGAGGTCTTCTCTAGTTTTGGAATCAGAAAAATTGGTTTTATTGTGTATATAAATAAGATATTCATAAATTATCAACATTTCATTTTGTGATTTAAATTTTTTACTATACAAATAAAATTTTAGGTACATTAATGGTCTGAATGATATAATTTAAGAAGCTATTTTAAATGCTAAATTTTCCATAAAGTTAAAGTTGTTTTTCACTGAATTTTTTGAGACAATAAAATTTTCAGTTTAATCTGTGGTAAATGAAATGCTTAAAAAGATATCGTATTGAAAAATCAGGTGATTTGATCCTAAATTAGGAGTGCAAAGACTTATCCAACTAATTTTTTGCAATAAATTGCTAAAGTTTGTGAAGTGAGTGATATTATAAAATTTTAGAATATTTGTTAAGATAAGATATTGCATACGTTCAATATCTAGTGTTTATCAATTTGTATAGTCTTTCATAAATAAGATAATAAGCAATTAAGGAATTTTTTTAAAAATTGTTTCAGTTCGTTAACAAACAAGAAAAAATGCATTAAAATTTTTTAAGACATTGTTACAGAAATGTTAATTATTAAAATTAATTTTCTTAAAAGTCTATTCAGAAACTTGTGAATACAAGATGTTATTCTACAATAGAAAAGAAATTAAATTTAAAACTCCATTAGAACTTCTGAACTTCCTAATCTCATAAGGTATGAAGATGTTTTCCTAAGTATGAGAATTGCCATGAAAATACTTTTAACTATTTCTATATCAGTTGGAAGCTGTGAAAATTCGTCCAGCAAATTAAAATTAATTTTGAAGTATTTGCGATCCACTATGAGTCAACCCCCGCCTAAGTGATTTAACATTTTTAAATATAGAAATGATCAACTTTTATGAAGTTATTGATCAATTCGCTTCAGCAAAGGAAAGAAAAATATGTATAGTATATTATATTAGATTGTAAATAATTACGTCTACTTATCTCAATAATATGTATAAAATTATTTCATGTTTAAAAATTTTTCATATTTTTTTAAAATAATTAAATTAGTATATAATATCTTTTTAATTAATCGAAATAATCCTTTTAATTAATACCAATAATACTAATTAAATATACTTTTTAAAATAACTGAGAGAATTAAATAATATCTTTTTAATTAATATATAATATCTTATGAATTAATACGTAAGTCCGATTAGTCTTTTGACACTTTTCCGAATCCAAAAATATTTTTTTTTAAACTTTTTTGTTTCAAATTTAAAGTTTAGCATAAGACTTTAAATTAATATATTTTCGATCATTTTATAGTAAACATAATATTCCGTCATTTTCATTGCATTCTTATTACAAGTGTATTTTAATTATTATATATTATACATAGTTATAGTATACTCTTATTATTTAATACATTTTATTCCCATATTTATATTTTGTGTATATAAGTATTTTTTTTTCAAAGGGGTGCCAAAAAAGATGCCATACATTCGCGCTAATTATGCTCACTATGCAACTGATAGTAGTCAATTTTAACTTTGAAAGAATATCTAGTTTCATTTACCATGTTTAGTGATTGTTATAATATTTCTCATGAAACTAATTCTAGGATTCAAAAAAGAAATAAATAGTATTATTTATACCAATACTTGTGTTTAAGAATAATAAGAATAGAATTTACACAATAATTGCAAAATTATTGTGTAAATTCTATATTTTGTCCTTAGTATTTAAATTGAATAATAAATTATTTTTAGAGTTTTATATAAACTCACTGTTAAAACTCTAAAGCATTTTTATTTGCTATATATAAATTTAAATAATTAATTTTATATGTTGTAAATTTCAATCGTAAGCAAATAAAAAAATTATTAATTAAATAAAAATTTAATATGCTGTAAATTTAAATCATTCTATATTTGTATACATTTAATTTTTTGAATTATAAGGCTATTTTTAAATATTTTCCGTACCCGTTTTTTAAAAAAATATTTTGATTCTTTTTCAACAATATACTTAAATTTAATATTTTGTTAAATCTTAATAATTATATATATTCTTAAAAATACACACTCTCTCTATATGAACCATATAATGTAATGGGAAACCTACATTTTTGCCTTTTAGTATTCTTGAATTATTTCATTAAATAATTTAATCATTGCATTTGCTTTTTGGAAATGAAATACATTTTCATGAGTTTTATTTATTATTATTATATTTTGCATAGAATTATTTCTCTCTCTCTCTACAGATATTCTTAGAGCTACATGTTTCCATCTCATGTCAAAAATTATTCCTAATTCGTGAAGAGTTTTTATTGAATACTATTTTAAGTTTTGCTTGTTTGAACAGTTCATAAAAAGCTTAACACTTACTTAGCTTTCTTTTTCAGGACTTTTTGGGCTTCAGGGTAGTTCTTCAAAGCCTCCCACAAGTCGTCTTTACCTAAGACGAACAAGTTTGAGAATCCCTTGCTTCTGACATCCGCTGTTCTTCTGCTGCATCCGGGTATCCCAAGTAAACTGGAAGCAAATACTAATAATCAAATAACTCAGACTGTCATTGCATAATGCCCTGGTAATCAAAATTTAATAAAATCAAACAATCAAAATTTAATAAAATTAATTTAATTTAATTAAAAATTAAATTAAATTTAATAAAATTAATTTTAATTCTATACATTGTTTATGATATATATTAGCAATAAAAACAACACACAACGACTGTAAATTTTTATTACGGGGATAATTTTGAAAGATTTGCCTATCTTCTACTGTGTGGTATCGTATTGCTTTATTTTCTCATATGTGATAAAACAAAAAAAGGTAGATAACGTAATAATTTTTGTTTTTATTATTTTTTTATAGTAAATGATATCGAAATAATAATAATAAAAAAAAAACTGTGCAAAACGATACAACACACTTCAATAGAAGATTATTTTGCAAATGAAAATAGAATTACTTTTTTGCATCAAACATGAATAGAAATATTGTACAAAAGTTTTCACTGCATTTGTTTCCTACACTTTACATTTGATAGTCGTTTTAAATACAGTGTATACACTTTTTGAAAAAGTATGCTGTTTGGAAAAATAATGCCATTATTTCGAAATTTTTTTGATGTAAAGCAAGAGTGGGGAGTTTTTTCGGGTCACGAGCTACTTTTAAATTTTATATTTGTCTTTCGATCAACTTCAATGAAGATCGCGAGGGTTTATATTTAACATATTTTATAGTATGCGAATAATGTTAGTTAGCATCAGCAAGCACCCCAAAATATCTTGGCGGTCTATATTTTTCTCCTTAATGCCCACCCCTGATTTAAAGAATATAAAAATTTAAAGATGAGCAAAAATAAAGGACTAAGGGAGGAAATTAAATTAAATTAAATTAAAAAAAAAGAATGTACCAAAAGACGATTAGGAGATTGAATAGAGTTTTAAAAGGTCGAATGTATGTAGTATATGGCGAAGAAGCAAAATGGTATGGGAAATGCAACTCCTATGCCCCCCCCATTGGATTTGTCCATAGAGTGTCAAATCTTATGTTACCAAAAATCATGGGAGGTTATTGCACATTGTGCAATGATTTCTGAGCGTTGAATTGTTCTTATTTTATATTATATCTGTCAGATAATTGAGGAATTGCTTTCTGGAATGGTTTCTTTCGAGATAGTACCATTTTAAACATGGAACAAATCCATGGCAAAATAAAAATTGCTAACAAATTCGGGATCACTCCTAAAAGCATTTTAGAAACATATATATATAATTTAAAATAGAATGAACTTCTGATCAATAGTTCAGCATTAGTAATGTAGGAATATTGAAAGCAATGAATAAATAATTTATTGTATAAATTACAAAGATAAAGCAAATAATAAAGCTTATACAATAGATTACGGAGCTTTACATTGCCACATTTTACTCTGAACAGAATGTTGCACAATGGTGTTTTACATTCGCGATGAGATAATATTAAGATATGCGTCTTGAAAATTAATTTTAGTACCATAAAATGTTTATAAAAACGTTTTCTTAAGCATTTCCATATCAAATGTACCAGTAATTTTCACCTGCTATGGAAATATTAGCAATGTTTCTTTTGAATATTATTTGTTACTTATGCAAAAAAAGTTTTCAAAATTCTTTATCATCCATAATGTGCTGAAGTATTATTTATTAATGTAGCTCAAAGAAAATTTCCATATTAAATTCTTTTGGAAATATACACTGGAGAATGCAAAAAAATTCATTGTGAATAACGTACGAAAAGATGCACTTTGGTGAGATTTAGTTAATGCATTTTTGTAGTGTAGGCGATGCTTGAGTACTTATCTTCCTCATTAATTGCTATGACTTAATGATACAAGCTAAAATGAGTAAGCTAAAAATAAAATATCTTATGTTATTTTAATTATACATTTGAGTTTCGTTTCTAATGTACAGATTTTGTTTTTTAAATATGCATGAAATTTTTTTTCAAATTTTTTTATTTATATGTTTATGACAGATTTTTCTATTTTTTGACTGCATTTCTATTTGATTCAGTTTAAAAATTCGAAATGTATTTTCGAATTGTATTTATGTTTGAGTTTTCGTGGTTTGGCTGGGTTTCTTGTTCTTTAAACACATTCACTCAGAAGGGTCCTTCCGAAATTTTGGTGAGATTGGGCCTCCTGAAGAGACTTTAAACTTGAATTTTATTTTAATTTTATTTCTCTTTATTTTTTATATTTTATAAATTCTCATTTTGTTTTTCGGATTGTTTGATCAGTTATTTTTCTGGAATAATTTATAATCTAACTTTGTACGACGATGCCAACTTTTTGAATCCGTACAGGCTTCATTTTAGGTTTATATAGTAAAATTTTTTTGATTTTATACTGAATGATTATTAGTTAGTAATTTATAGAATCATTATTTAAATATCACACACTTTATCAAAAGTTGCATTTTCGCTGGTATAACTTAATGTCTTTTATTCTACGAATAATCTACACCAAAAACAATCAAATCATATTATTTATCTCATTATATAAAGAAAACTTTCTATCTGCATACATTCTAAGTGGCAGAATTTTTTTTTTATGTCAGTTACCATTTCTTATGAAAACAGAAGAGATTTGTACTATCTGAGTGTCAATTAAAAAACATTATTGCAACAATGTGCTGAATATTTTAAAGATGATGTAAAAAAAAATATGAAAGATATATTTTTCTAAAAATTGTGTTAGATAGAATTGATGAAAAGAGATATCTCATCAAGGCATTTTTCTTATGTGATTAACTTAATGTCAGCTCAGGTCATCTAGGAACATCAAGATTCCTTCTTCTTTCTGTAGAAGTGAAACATTCAAGATAGTATTGTGTGCCTCCTTTATTGATAACAGAATAATTTCTATGTATTATATGATTTTATTATATATTACTAAGATTTATTATATAATACTAAGATAAGAAATCCACATTTTGTTAATACTAAACTGACATTTTATATTAAACATAATATAATTGAACAATGGATAAAATGTGAATTAAATTTCTCAAAAATTCAATCAAATATACATAATTTTACATCTTATAGAGAAAGGTACATTAAATATTTATAGAAACGCATCATAAGAAACATTCATTTCACTTTAAATAGATTCAATTTGTTAGTAAACAAACTGTAGCTAAAAAAGAAATAAAAAATATGAGGTGATTGTCATATTTATTTAAACTATATCTCTAATTGAACTCCTCCTTTTCTATATCACTCTTTACTTGTAGATTCAGTTTCAGTTTGGTCACTTGTGTATGTAATGATTTTTAAGAATATATTGTGGGTCTTTCTTCACTTTAAATAGATTCAGTTTCAGTTTGGTCACTTGTGTATGTAATGATTTTTAAGAATATATTGTGGGTCTTTGATCTGTGGAAATTTTGAAAACTGTTTTAATTTAGAGAAAAATACGTAAACAATTATTATTCTAATTTATAGATTCTATTGATCAGAACAATTCAACGATATTTTAACAATGATAAACGTTTCATTAGAACTTATTTATATAAAATTGGCTATTCTGAATTTTCCTGTTGTTTTCTTATGGCGAATAACTATGAGCAATATTTTTTCAAAATTGAGATAATTGTTAAATAAGCAAATCTTTTAATAAATTGAAAAATTAATTGACAATAGAGTTTAAATATACAATGATTGTTAGAGTGAAAACAGATATTTTTGTAACTACACTATTTAAGACCAAAAATTACCTTATTTCACCAAAAACGCTGCCTTTAGTGAGCGTTGCTAAAACAAGCTCTCCATTGTCACCGCCTAGGACTTCAACTATACCCTTATTAACGATGTACATTTCTTTTCCCACTTCTCCCTATAATTAGATGAAACATAAATAATAAAACTTCTAAGTATAAATTTAGTGAAAAAAGTGCTTTATTTGTATAAAGTGATCAAAATGTACATTTGTTGAAAAAAAAAAAGTGACTTATAATGCATTACATTTATCAAAAACTAAACATTTTATTATGAAATTTTGAAAAATTGTATAGTTAAATTTTTGATTGGTTAATATTAAATCTCATATTTATATAGAAAAAATATACACTCTTAAAACGTTTAAAAGTTCTCTCTCTTTCACTATATCTATCTATATCTATCTATATATATATATATATGTATATATATATATATATAAATATATATATATATATATAAATATATATATATATATATAAATATATATATATATATATAAATATATATATATATATCTATATACATATATACATATATATACATAAATATAATAAATAAATAAATATATATATATATATATATATATATATACACACACATCAGTATAGCAATATCGGGAAGATTTCATGATTTTATTTTTTTAAATAGATGAATTTCTGAAAAGAATTTTGATTTCTGAAAACTCCTGGCCGCTTTAAAAGCTGCGTGATAGTTAGAAATTATGTTTTCTTGTTCTTGGTGATAGTATTTATTTGGACTTTGTCATATTTTAAGTATCAATACAGGATAAATGTATCTCTACATTTATAATATACACTTGCATAGCATAATATGTATAGTCTTAGTTAACAATGCATGTACTTACGGAAATATTAGAATTGATTTGCTAAAATTAAAGCAAAATACCAATTTAGAGAAATTGTATTGTTAAATTTTCTTGAAACTTAATATTTTTAATGTATGAAGCGAGCGCTGATTTGAATTGCTATAATATTTCAGCATGAAATTCTTATAATATATATATTTACCTTCTTACATATGTAATCCCCTGGTAAGAATAGCACAGGTTTCAGCTGCAAGACTAAGTCTCTTAACAACGCTTTATCACAGTCCTGCAAAATATTTGTTCACTATATTATAACATATTTTATACGAATATTTATGAAAATTTTTACAACAAAACTGTATTTTAATTATAAATTTTAGATGATATTAATGCACTCAGGTAATGACAGTGTACTTTGCTTATACACAAAGGGAGTTAATGACAAATAATAATCTAATAAGGAAATATAAATCTTAAGTTAAACCTTGACTTATGTAATATGTAAGTGTTCAAAGAAACTTAAATCTAGTAGTGAAAAACGTTGCCATAAATAGTAGTTTATTTTGGCACATTCTTGTATTAACAAACTCACAAATAAACCAGCGCAGAATTTGTTAATTAATCTATTAATATTACCTAATATTTTTCAATAACCATTCAAAAAATCTCATTTTATTTATTAATATTATAATCAAGACTACTAGTTTGCTTTTAAAATTGGCCTTGATGCTATGGAATTTGTTAATGCAAATCAATATCTATCTATATCTATATATAAAAATATTTATTTGTTGAATTGCATACAAAACATTTAACTACAAGTGTTTTGATAGGTGTTCATATAGAAGCGGTATTGCTATTATGCAGTAAATCCTCGCTACGTATATTGAAGTTAGGTAATTTAATTTAATTTGAATGATTGACACTTTTATTTACTAGTGTTTTAGCAATTAATAACGCTCCGTTTTCTTCGACATCGGGCATATTTAAGCTTAGCACATATCAGTTCTTATTCACAATTAAAAGAAACTGAAAAAAGGATTTATAGTTAAGAGAAAAGAAAAGTTTGTACACCACGTCAAATAAGTAATTACAAACGAAAAGTTTTTCCTGATTTCGATTATAAAAACATGAATAAACATCTACGTATTAAAAAACAGCCACTATTAAAACATGGTAAATGACATAAACTGAAAGTTTTATTATTTTCACACTTTAAAGAAGGGGAAAATCACTTATTTTCAAATCTTTCTAGGTAATTGAAAAAAAATTTGATTCCTTATTAATGGTGTATCCAAATTTCTTTCTTAAAATAGCGTTAATTTTGTTTCTCATACATACTAATATTGAGATGCATTTACCTTGAAAAGTTGCACTTTAACCAATGTTTTATAATGGACGTTGATAGCTATGTCTGTTTTCATTTTCCTTGGAAGTGTATTTAATATTTTGCTGACATCTGAAATGAATGAATATAAAAGATAAATTTCACTCAAAATAAAGTTGCTTATGTAAAAAATTGAGGTATATCAAATATTTTAATTATATTCATAAAGGGTATACAGGCATGAATTAATATATTCAGACATGAAGCCAGAAAACTGCTTATTGAAATAATTGTGATATTATATTAACTTAATATAATATATATTTTTAAGTTTTATTTTTGGTTAATTATTTTACTAATTTTATTTTAACTAGTTTTTGAGAATATAATTTTTTACTACATTTATTATTATTATACTTCAAGAGCATTTTTTGAAGTAATTGCTATCAATAAATTTTTGAATAAAAAGAGTTGGAAGTTCTGATACATTTTTAGGCATTAAACTTAGTAATAATTTTAAAATTTTAAACATTAAACGCAATAATTTTCGAAAATTAAATGAAACTGAAATTTTTTATTCATAAAAGGTTAAAAAAAAAAGTTGCATAATTTAATTTTTAATAATATTTTATAAATATGACTCATTCGATAAAGGAAAAAAAAATATAATTATGAAAGTAATTTTTCCTTCATACGAGGAAACATTGCAATGTTACAAGATTCTGAATTTTGCATTCAGCTAGGTAGGTAGAAATGTTATGGCGGACACTTTTGGAGCTCTATACTAAGATGCTTGTAACTCACATTGATGAAGGTATCTGGGGATGATTTATAGTCATTTGACTAACATTGTTTAAGAAAAGTCGATTGAAGTCTTTTAATTATTCTGTGAACACTAAGAGAGTATGTCTTGACATAAGCAGATAATACGGATTAACAAATTTGTGATAAAAGACAGTTCAAGGATTTCAGACGTTACACAAAATTTCATTTTTCAGTCATTAAGATTAAAATCTTTTTGGTAATTGCAGAAATTCGCAGCAAGCAAAGATTTTATTTTCCGGATTTCAAGATAATTCAAATATTCATGAGAATGAGAGATAATGCTCCTATTCGTAATTTTTTCAGAAATTGGTTCATCAGATATTTATATAAAGAACAGTCTAGGAAAACATGATATATGTGGTTTCAGATTCATCGCAATGAAAGCAATTCGTATGTCAGAATTAAATCTAAATCGGACCAAATTAGTAGGTGAAGATCTTGTTCTAGCTCTGGCCAGCTATACGTCTTCTAATCGGGATTTCGTTAATAGCCTATGACTTTTGCGAATATATTTGAGATGCATTCAGCTAATTCTAAATTAAAATATAAAATTAAAGTACTTAAAAAAATAGTAAGATTTATAAATTTTTTTGAAATTTCTAGGATTACTTCATATTTAAACTCTGAGTACCAATTAAAATTTAAGAATGAATTACTGTGTTTTCTGTAGTAAAAAATTGATCGCCATTAAAATTTTTATTCATAAATTTGATACACAATAAAAGTAAAACTATACATAAAAAAGTATGTTCATAAATTTCAAAGCATATTAAATCATTTGGCATGAATAATGTAATATACTAAATTATAAAAAAGTAGATTGTGTTCAGAGGGTTTCTTTTCTCTCATTTGGATATGTTATTTAAATTGTTTGTTTATTCAAAGATAATGTTATGCATCGTGGAAAGAAAAAAAAAAAAAAAAAAAAAAAAAAAAAAATATCAGCATTTATTAAAATTCAGCTTTGGTAGGACTATATATTTTTTTGATATTCAAAAATATATAAAATCAGTGAGTGCCCGACGTCAAGTGTGTCTTGAAGATTTTGTCCTTAAATATACAACAGAAAATTGTAGAAGGCCAGTAAGGCTATTAATAGTAACCTTACTGGCCTTCTACAATTGGCTATTATCTTATATACAGAGATGTGCATGGCTATAGGGGCATGAGGAACGATTATATTTTTATAATAAGAGTCGAATTATCTTTCAATTTTAGTTAGCAAGCGAAAAAATTTATAATTACTGTTCTGATGTGTAAAAATCTCTATGTACCTTATTTTCAAAATCTGCATAATTTACTTTTGTATAAACTCAAGTAAAATTCTATGTATAAGAGTGTAGCTTTGACCTTCTACGTTACAGAGATTATTTGACTACTTTCTTGAGCAATAATTTTTACTAACGTTACAAACACATAATTATGAGTTGTCAATAATTGGCTTGCGATTATTTACTGAATATTTTGATTGATAAATTCTACTTAAAGTCGTATGGAATAAAAAATGTCTGTCATCTAAATGTATCTAATTCGCGCGATGAGTGACTAAATAATATGTTTTATTGCCCACACTAGTATCTAATTTCTGCACACATTTGTGTATCCTACATACTGCTCGCACCTTATGAATTCAATCATGTCATTTGCTTGTAATATTATCCATATTCAGTGAAAAAGCACTACCATTTGCTTTTCTTAATAATATAACAATTTTATTTGTCAACAGGATAATTATTGTTGAGAATAAATATTATTTATATACCGAATGTTTTCTGCTGCTCCCAATTATGGTTAAGCCACATCCTCACCCTCTTTTGTAGCTCATCCGGAAGATTCAAATTCCTCATGTACATAACCGTTTGGTCCATGAGTTGCCTGTACTGTGTGCGACCTTGGGTGGCTGTCGCAACTATATCTCGAATCTAGAACAAGGAGGTGATATTGTAAAATTTGCTTAATCATCAATTTTTACATATTTCAAAAAAGTAATTGAGAGATTAGCAATCAGTTTCCCATTCCAAATTAAAAATAACTATCACAAAACCTATTCCCAAGTATCAAATTTGGAGTATTCTGGAATGTCATTGTCTTTTATTTTTAAATAAATTTACACAAACATGCATGCTTTTAATGTTTTAACATAATTGGAAAAGAGTATAAATATTTTGATATGAATCTGAAAAAAAAAAAAAGTAGTTGCCACGAGAACATTTTACAACAAGTATTTACATTTACGTAAATAATTTGTTCTCGTAAGAATTGTAAAACATAAAGTTTAGAAAGAATTGCTTTCTGTTTATCATAAGCGCATATATTTGG
The DNA here is from genome assembly GCA_030067965.1 of Latrodectus elegans. Taxonomy (NCBI): domain Eukaryota; kingdom Metazoa; phylum Arthropoda; class Arachnida; order Araneae; family Theridiidae; genus Latrodectus; species Latrodectus elegans. The sequence goes on from CM057814.1 coordinate 44,683,188, forward strand.
GGTATGTAACGAATGAATTTAGGTATACTTCTTTTTTACTCGTAAAAGCATTTTTCTGTATTTCTTCTTCGTCGGTTTCAACATTTATTAATATATTCTCGAAATCAGCAAATAAAAATTGCTCAGAGCTTTCCTGCATATCTTTATTTATTAAAAAAGATCATTTTATTTGCAACTGCTTAGGCCATTATTGCTAAAAATTTGATTCCAAATTAAACTAATCGTGACAAAAATAACTTAGTTATTTTTTAGAACATTTAAATCATAGAAAGGAGTCAGGGAAATTAATATAAATTTCTTCTTCTAGTTCTATTGAATTTTACAAAAAAATTTCTCTATAATTTTCTGTATCAAGTTGATTTTATTTGGTATATATATTATTTTCCTTTCTGGCCTCCTATTTTATCTTATGCCTCATTTATTTCAAGATATTGCACATTAGTTAAATTTTGAGGTTGGGCCATCATCTTTCCTTATAAAATCAGCATCGTTTTTTTTTATAAAAACACAGTTATTTTTAGAATGATTTTTCAATAAAATGAATTAATAATTTCTTGAGACTTCTTTTTGATTACCTATTTTGTTAAGTTTTATTCCCAAAGAATTAAAGAAAAATATGAGAATTTTGTTAAGTTTTATTCCCAAAGAATTAAAGAAAAATATGAGAATTTTGTTAAGTTTTATTCCCAAAAAATTAAAGAAAAATATGAGAATTTTGTTAAGTTTTATTCCCAAAGAATTAAAGAAAAATATGAGAATTTTGTTAAGTTTTATTCCCAAAGAATTAAAGAAAAATATGAGAATTTTGTTAAGTTTTATTCCCAAAGAATTAAAGAAAAATATGAGAATTTTGTTAAGTTTTATTCCCAAAGAATTAAAGAAAAATATGAGAATTTTAGAATGGGCCATTTGAAAAAGACATAAGGAGCTTCTTATAAATTTTTTTCACAGCCACAGCTGTTCTATTTATACTTCGAATCTATGTCTTTTTTATAACTTATATCACCATTTTGAATAAAGTAATTCTTTCATGAAAAAATTCATTATTATTTAATGCATAATAATGAATTTTTTCATGAATCTTTTGAAATATTGCTTTTTAATGTGATGTTTTATTTTCGGGACTTTAAGAGAGATATGAAACTTTTCTATTTAATTGGACATTTATCTTTAATTGTGCTTAGAAAAAGTAATTGATTATATCTAAAAACTTTATTTTACATTTAAAAGGGAGTGCACTTTATCATACATTGAATATCATTAACTTTAATAAACTTTTTTTTGTGAGTTCTCTCTCTAATCTTTAACAGGAAATGTTTTATTTTCCCAACACTTAAATAATCGCATTATTTAGTTAACCCCTTGACTGACTTTGACGAGTCTGACTCGTCATTGATTTCCTGGGCCATCACAGACTTTGACGAGTCAGACTCGTCAAGCGCTTCTTTCGGCGGACGCCGTGCAAGTTACAATTAGATTACATAGTTGCTTCACTCGTTCGACGATTCTCATTTAAAAAAGCACACTGAAAGTAAGAGTTCAGTTTAGCAGAAGTCTCGCACGGTGAATGTTATACTAGCCAATATTTGAGTTTAGTAAAGATTATAAATAATCCCCGTAACATGTATAAGCCGGATGCATTATATGAAAGTGGGGATGATGGTGTAAATTGATGGTGTAGTTCAATTAAGCGAAATTAAATAGTTTTTTTTGTCGCATCAAATTCCATTTAATTCGTCAGTCAAGGGGTTAAGAAGCACTTTTTTCAATAAAATAAATTTTTACAAAATATTCTTTGTGATTAATACGGCAGTTTTTAGATTTTATAAATGTTATTTTTAATAAACATTAAAGAATTTTCAAATATTAATAAAAAGATGTGCATTTATTATTAAATTAAATTAAAAATAATGTTGCTAATAAAATTGTGTTAATGATGTCTTTGCATAAAAAAGTTTTAAAATTAGGTAAATAATTAAATACATAATATTTAGCCCGAAAATTACTTATTACTTAATTGGTTCATTAGATTTAATTTAAATAAATATCAATTTGTTAAATTACATGATCTGTAGTCTGGTGCTTTAGCTTCTTCTATTGTTTTTCGTACTGAAAATATAAAAAGATGATTCGATTTAATTACTTCTTTTTCAATAATTTTGAAGACGTATGAAAAAAAATCTGCAAAATATTTACTACTTTTTGAATTTGCATTTTATAATTCTCATTCTAGGTACATATGTTATATAAAGTGGAGATATATAAGTCAATAACACCGATTGTTGCCGCTGTTGAAATTTATTGATCGGTTGGATGGAAAGTTGAAAAGTTGAATATTTGAAATTCATTTTGAATTTTTTATAAAATTCGAAATGAATTTAAAATATTTAACTTTCATTCTTTTTGTAATTTAACCAATAGCAATCAGTCATGATAAATTATTGAATAATAATCGGCCATATCAAGTGAAAAAATAATTTAGCAACATTTGAAGACATAGAGGAAAGATAAATTTTGAAATAAAAAATATTTTAAGTGCACATTAAAGCAAATGAAAATCTAGGAATCGAAAATAAGTCCACAATTGTGTTTTTATTTGCTTTTCTTTTAGTTTATAAAAAAACTAGCAAAATTATCAAAATAACAACAAAACAAAATCTTTTTTATTTAATTTTGATAGATTTTTAAGAAGCGTATTAAAAATAATGATATAAGTACAGTAATAAAAATATTTAATACACGTGGAAATTGATTATTTTTTTGCATAATATTTAAGAGATAAAGGTATAAAGTTTTTTATGCTGTGTGTGAAACTATATTTTTTCTTTCATAATATTGGTATAATATGTCACGTTGTGTACTATATAGAAATATGGTTTTTAAGTCAACAACGCTAATTTTCTGACTAATATGAGGTGAGAAAATATTTTAAAAAAAAATTGAGTTCTCTATATTTTGTGTCAAATGTGTATATCAATCATACGTTTGCATTTATCTTAGATGAAAAAGTCTAAAATCACAATTTTAATTTTAGAATTATTTTTTCTATTTGTTAAATAAAAGGAGTGATAACATCTATTTTAAAACTTTACATAAATTTGCCATTATTCTAGATTTTTTTTACAATTTCCTACTTTTAGTTTTAAGTAATGGGCATAATTCATCAATTTAAGCATGGATATATTTTTAAACTACAATTACAATTTTAATACTGATTTGCATTTTGTCAGCAACAGTTTCCATACCCATATACATTGCATTTTAAAGAAATTTGTTTTATAATAAATGGCAATATAGTCGTTAAATTGTTATTAGTTTAATGAATAACTCAACAATCATAATAGTCTGATAATTTCTCTTGCTCTAGTCACGTGTTTATTAGTATACCATGAAATAAAACCACTAATACTGTCCGACTTACCTGTCCGACTAAGAAGGCATTTTATGCCGAGGAAATTATTAATAGTAGTCATGCGGCAAATTATGTTTAAGCATTTATAATAAAAACTGTACAATAGACTTGTATTTTTATTACAGAGCCTATATTTATATACACAAAAAGAAATAACGCCTAGTTATTAGTTATACCATCAGTCTGACATCTTGTTTGACATAATTTATTTAAATTCTCCACTACGTATTTCAATCTAAATTATTTTTCAAAATTTTCTTGGTTTTCATTTTTTTAGTTGAATTAGGAAAAAATGGATGAAATAAGAGGTTGTGTAAAATAAGATGTTCTTATTTCCATTCTGTAGTTTAAATTTTATGTTAATACATTGAGGTATTATATATTTTACACACCATGTTACTATAAACATATGTTAGATTTGGTTACTATAATTTTTAAACAAAAATCAAATTGTTTAAAAGTTCTTACCTGTCCGACTAAGAAGGCAAATATGAAAACTCCCATAAGCCACGATATTGTCATGAAAATGTATTCAATTTCATTTTCTGGTTTTGGATTTTTTCCAATGGATGTCGCAGTTTTTGTCGCGAAATAAAAGCAGCGGATGTAGCTGGTGAAAAACAAAAAGAAAATAGTTTGACTACGTTCAGAAGAGGAATAAATTAACTAAACATTAGGTAAAATAACTTATACAAAGTATTATATATATATATATATATATATATATATATATATATATATATATATATATATATATATATATATATATATTATTACGGAATAATGACACTCTTAAAGTTAAACTGAAAAGTATACCAGCTAAAATATAAAACATGCATTTAATAACTTATATACAATATAAAGCTTGGAATCAAATGCAAAATTTGCAAAAAATAAAATACATTATGCAATTGCCAATTTACAGATGTATATTACATACAATACAATGTATCTATTCTGTATTTGCTGGTGTATGAGATTCACTTTCTTCGTTTGAAAATGGGTTGCTCTGTGTGCGCCAATACTGCGTCTTATGTTTCAATACGTGTAAGATGAGCATTGACATATAAGACGTAGTATCGTTATTATATCGAGAGTATTGACATATAAGACGTTCAATACCTGTCTTACTTACATGTTGATATTACATTTGTTTATAAAATAGGGTGAGGTTCTAAAGAGAAGCAACTCACTGTAAACGTAACCTACGGGATATATATAAAACAGAAACAGTGGTAAAATCATTTTAAAAGTGTGGTATAAGTGATGCATTATATGTTATAAGTGATGCATTATATGTTATAAGTGATGCATTATATGTTCCAAGACAATTTGTTGTGGGAGGATTCGTTAATGCTGATTTATAAGAGGCTTCAAGTGACTGTTTATTTAGCTCTGGAGATTAGTGTCTGGATTTTGATGAAGATTATCAGTTGTTGTTCCTCTCTGACAGATTGGGGGTGGTTGTAATACGTTGCATTTGTATTACTTAATACTTAAAAAATTAAACATTCAAAATTCATTATAATGAACAGAAATAAAGTTTTATCTTAAAAAAATATGTGTAAAAAGGGCAGTGTGTTTTATGTTGTTTGGTAGTGTGATGGGTTTAATTTAATTTTAAAAAGTTGTGATTCATTAAATTAAATTCATTTTTGCATGTATTGAAGAAAACATTTAATAGTATATAAGCACAGAAGAATACTAAATTAAAAAATAAATTTTAAAGTAAAAAAGTAATTATTTTTACGTGTTAAAACGTAATTAATAAATATCAGCAGGTGACAAAACAGAAAAAATTAATGATTAAATCTGTGCATCGTGAATAGATTTAACGATATTTAATGTCGGAAGTAATAAATTTAAATTAAGTGACATATTAAAACATGAAATATTATAATGACATTTCAATGAAAAGATCATTCCAAAATATTTGAAAGTGCAGAAATTTCCTTGTCTGATATTTGATAAAACTTTATATTTGATGATTTGTTTGTTATTCAATTTAACTTCAAAACTAGTGATGAATTCTGTAAAAAAAAATGTGATAAAAATCAGAATTAGATATCTTAAGAATTTTGTTCTTAGGATCATTTCACTAAATAGCTTTTCCATGTGTGTGTGTGCTTTGTACATTATAACTTCCTATCAATTAATTTAACGGTCGGATTAAGAGTAAAAAAAAAAAAAAAGCTCAAGTGAAGAGGGGTAAGTAAATTAGAAGCTGTTGAGTTTCTTAAAATAATACTAAAACATGCATACATCAGCATAGCGTGAAAAATAAAAAAAATATTTAAAAGTTTAATCATTTTGTATGTATACTTTATGAATCATTGATCATGGTTCATAAAAAAAAAAGCTGAATACATATAATTTAATTTTTTTCTAAGAGAAAAAAAGCTATTAAAATGGAGTATTAATACAAACAATAAAACACTGATAGTTATAAAAATTTAAAGTGAAATTAAATTTCCATATTTCTTAATTAGACATGCTATATTAGAAAAAAAAATGGAAATCCCATGCTTACGCATTTCCCTCTCCCTGGAAGACCCATCTGTTCGATCTGATTCCTTCCCATGTTGACATAGCATAATAGGCACATGCATTCAAGTGGATCAGGTACATCATATACATTAAAGTGCGTATAATTCTGGAAGAAAGTAAAAATATTAATAAAGAAAACTTTACAACAGGGGCATTAAGATTTCGGTGATCAGGGAATCTTGGATTCCCGTGGAGAATAGTTGGGTTTTTGGAATTATATATTTTCCCCGTATTTAACTAACTGTTGAAATTACAGACAATTAAAATTCACATCTGAATTAGGTGCAGAGTGGTTTTGTTAGTATTCAATCCATAATTCTAAAAAGGAAACTTCTTTGATTAAACAATAAATTTTTTAAAATCAACCATTGTGAAATGATCATATGAAACTGTAAATATATAATGATATTTAAATTCAAGATGTTATGTAACTCATGTATTTTCCCCTTGAGATTCTACAGTGTTATTTTGATTAATGGTTTCATATGTTTCTCCAAAATGATAGTACATATTTTATTACATACATAATTTATTAAGTGTTTTGTTAGGGATGCTGTCAATAAAATAAAAGTTACACATTGTTAAATTTCGATGTTAACTTTTATAATATAATGCTTTGAATAGTCATAATATAATGTTGATATAAGCAAATAACAATGCATTTATTTAACATTTATTACATGTGATTACATTACAGATCACATTACAGAAAATGATATTCATTAAGATCATAAAATATACTTTAGTTATAATCGAAACTAATTTAAATTTTAATCAATGAAGAAAGAAATGCACAAATGAATGCATTATTTGTTAAGAAAAGTATGAAAATTAGACATTTAAGTATTAAAAATAAATAACATTCATACAGAGAATTATTGACAAGTAAAAAGTTTGTAAAAAAGCAAGGAAAATATTTATTATATTTTTTTTATATATTTTAAATACATAATTATGGATAATAGGCATCATTTGTGACAAAAGTATGAATTCAATCATACTTTAATCTTTTGATGTGAATGTTTTTATCAAAATTTTTAATAATTATAAAAATATGAACTAAAATAAAAGAATTTTTTATGTACGAGCATAACTTTTTTATTTTGGAAAAATAAATTCTTATTATTATAGATTTATTGTATTTAATTTTCAGTACCAAATATTTTAAGGCTTATAACGTAATAACCAGTGTAAGGTACAAATGCTTGAAATGGCACGTATTATGTTGTGTCCTGGTATACTATGTTATAGAGCTGTCTTTATTCAACATTGGGAAATGTAACAATATTAAATGTTAGTATTTCAACTATTTAAACTCAATGGATAAAAATATAGAAGTTAAAGATTAGAATAGCTTGATAAAAAAAATCAATGAAACTGTAAGATTCAGTGTTATTATTTCAAAATTTCATCGGTAAACAAAAATTAAAAATGAATGTTCCTAATAATTTGTACTTTCAATATTATTGAAACACAAAATGCATATCAGTAAATAAATTATATAGAGATTTTTTTTTCATTACAGAAGGGTAAGAATGCAATTCATTTAAAATAAAATTCAAAACTGTTAAAAAATTTTTAATATTTTTTTATTTTTATTCTATTTTATTTTTTTTATTAAAAAAACAAAATGAAATGTATTTTTTAAAGTAGCAACAAAGCGATAAAAGTACTTTTTACTGAGTATTTTGTAATGTTCAATTAATATTTGTTCATTGAAGGAAAAATCAAAGCATGCTATAAGGATAACACTAATAACGAGTTCCTAAATTAATTCACATAATTATTGAGATTACCTAATCACATAAGGAGTCTTGGTCACAGCATCAACACGGTTAAAAAACTCCCAAAAAGTTTGGACCTAAAAAAATAAAATAGTGAATTAGAAATCAAATGATGAAAAATTGCATAAAATTGTTTAGAATTCCCAATTTTGTTCACAAGTTAATTTTATTGCTATTAGTAATGATAGTAAAACTATTTTGCAATGAATAAATTGAAATAAATTATTCAAGTATGCAGAATTTTTCAGTGGATAAAATGAATAAAATAATTAGATCCACTCATTATGTGTTTAATCAAATAATCAAAATTAATCATCATAGTTAAATATAAATTACAATATATGTGTTATATTTATAACCTAAATTTGAGAATCATGGTTAATGGTATATTTCCTAGTACCTCAAAATAATTTACATGCACATATATATATAATAAGGGGTTTATTCAAACTAAGAATATTTTTTTAAGCATTTCATTGATAAAAATTCAGACAATAAAAGAATCAAAAGAAATTTTTTCTATGAAAAACAAATTTGTATAATAATAAACAAGCAAACGTATGTAAAATTTACTTTTTCGAACTAAGTAAGCAATAAAAAGGTGATTAGTCTTGATTATCAATAAATAATTGCTTTGATATTTTTAGTATTAAATGTCTAGATTTGAGTTAGGATCTAGTATGCTTAAGAATAATTCGCAAAATATATTATTCCTTTTTTCATTAAAATTTTATTCAAGTACCATACACACATATATTATTTATACATCATTACATTATTGTATTTATATTTGCAGGATTTCTTATATACTAACCTTCAAAAAACGGGGAAGGCGAAACAGAGGATTCACACCATACACAAAGTATAAAAGATCTAAAGGCAGCAATGATAAAAGATCCAACTATAGAAGGAAAATAATCATATTTAAATATTATATCAAAAACATTCCGTAGATTTTTTATCATACATGACAGAACAGACTTTTAGCATACGCGTGTTTAACAAAAGTTTCTTAGAAAATAAAATCTATAAAATAAGTTATTATAGACATTACATATAAACGATTAAAAAATTTTTTTTACCTTAAATTCTCTTTTTCTGAAGTAATTAGCTTTTGTTCTTTTGTAATCTTCCTAGAAAAATAATTCGTTTTAAAGTTTTTCAAGTTATACTTCATATATTCTAAATTGAAGAATATTAGAAATTAGAATTCTTAAATATGAATTAAAAATTTTAATTCTTAAATATGAATTAAAATTATCATTGCGTCTTTGGGATTATGTTAGACATCAGAAACTGGTTCTTAAAATCCTAAGTGTTTGTGAATTAGAAGTTCGTGAAAACAACAATTACTGTATTTATCTAAAACTTTATATACAGATTTATTAAGTTTTAATTTTAATAATATATTTGTTACGCTTTCACAATGCCTTCTGTTATCATATTAAGAGAATGTATATAGCATTGTATTATTTGAAATACATAGTTATTGTATTCAGACTATTTTGTTTGAACAATAATATATATATATATATATATATATATATATATATATATATATATATATATATATATATAAATACATTAAATTCTATACTCCAATATGAGTGAATGCATTTGAAATAAATAATAGAGAAAGAACATAAATAGTTTCAAATTTGTATTTTCATTTTATACATAGTTTTCAAAGTAAATGCTTTGGCACAATGCAGGATTTAATCTAGAATCAAATACTTTATAAAAATATGTAACATTAATTCCTCAATTTCATAAAATAACGCCCCATTAAATCATTTTATAACTTTTAAACTAGTCCATCAACGATATAAATCTTAGATATTTATAAATAAAAACGTGCTTGAGGAATAAAATTTCTTTGTTTTTCTTTTGATTATATTGGTTTTGATTTATATTAATAATATTTTCTTATACTGAGTAGTTTTATTGAAAATTTAATATTCGTTCAGAATGCATTACTATAAGTTGAGTACAAGATTAATGACCTTACCACCCAGAAGCCGTCATGGAGGAATTGCAATCTGACTTTGAACAGAGCGATGTCCAATAGATAAATGATATCTGCGGTATAGTCAAAGGCCAAGAAAATTGGAATGTTTTCTGGTGTTTGGTATGGGAATACAGACAATAGTATGATTGACCAGGCATTGTACGCATAACTCAACATCACTAGGAACAACCACGATATATACAATTTGCCTGGAAGAGAAAAAAATATTTCTGAGACAGAACATTGCATTGATTATATATTACTTTTATTTCATTCGTATCAGAAATTTCTTTTGATGTACAGCTTCAGTTTACAATTGCACGTCAAGTTAAAGCTGCTTTTAGTGAGTTATTTACATCTCAAATAAGATTAGAGCTATCAACCTTATTTGAATAGCAAATAATTCATGGTATGTACCTGAAATAAATTAATGTGAAAATATTCCAAGTCATTGTTATTGTTGAGCATATTGCCAAAAATAATTTATTACATTCTATTAAAAGAGTAGAAATGAAAACAATATATATACAATAAATTTTCCTTGTTAACTGACAACCGAATACTATTTATTTTATGACAAGCAAATAACATATAATGAAGTTTTCTTTTAAGTCGCATTCGTACAACATGGAAATTATTATTTTTCAAAAAATATTTATGAAAACAAACCAAATTACAATTTTATAAAAATACAATATCTTTATCAAAATTTCCTTAAAAAATTTGCAGAATTTTATAATTTCAGTCACAGGTTACTAGATCTTACTTTGTGGATCAATGATAGTAGGAAATACTGGAATGAACTTTTTCTTGATGGTGCAACACCACATGGTAACGTTAAGGCTTCGGACATCCACTGATGATTTGTCATCCTCTATGAGTGACTGAAGACGGGGTCGTGGTTTATGAACTGGGGTCGGCTCATTATCACTAGAGGTCTCTAATGGTGGGGCTTTGAATATAAAAAAATAATAATTAAAATTAATATAAATATTACAGGAATTAAAATTGTAATTTTGACTTTTAATATTATGCATAAGTTTTCAAAAGGCGCAAATATATATGTATAAATATATATATATATATATATATATATATATATATATATATATATATATATATATATATATATATAAATATATATATTTTATATATATATATATATATATATATACACACACACACACACACATACACGTCATCTTACCATCTTACCAGATACCTTAATTGAGATTAAGGTCTGAATTATGTTCTTTACTTATTAATTTTAAAAAAACGTTATGAAAACATAAAATGCTATTCAGTGCATATTGAATTTGATGTTAATGGTAAAATCATTTCCTTTAGTTCTATTTGGAACAGTTTAGAACCTGACAGCAAGGAACTTAAAAGAGTAAAATTGTAATAATTATAACGACAAATTCTAATTCAATTTGTTTAAGTAATTAACAATAATGAACACAACAAAAAGATGGATTCTCCTTGGGAACCTTTTTTATTTCTTCTTGCACAATAGTAGATCTCAACTTTGCTGAGTTCTGGATTACATAGAGTCACCACTGTGTCTTACTATTCTGAGCCCTGATTACAGGATGACAACAGTGTCCAGTTTTCCTAATCTACAAGCATTTACCGTTTGACAAGACTTCTATTATGAATTTACAGTTCAGAAATCTTTGCTTTGTTAACATTTTGATGTTTTATCTTTTTAAAGAAAGTTTAAATTTTCTTGAAAATACAAATTGGACAGTATAAGAATTTAGCTGAATTTGATCTATATTTACAAAAAGAATAAGACGGTACCTATGTTGTATAACTATGTATCATTTGAATACCACGATCACACTATGTGTATTTCAAGTAAAATCGTGCACATGGTAATTTTCTATTCATTTAGAAAATTCATTCAATAGATATTAGGTTCCTATTTTTTTGTGAAATATTTATTTTGTACTCACATATACCAGTTTTCCATAAAAATTTTCTGGGAGTTCTATTTTATACAAATGAGTCTACACATTGATTTACAATAATAAGTTGATATATTTTTTTTACTTACATGGAGATGGTGTAGGTGGCTGTACTAATTTCTCTTTTGCCTTTTCTGCACGATATTGAAAGGATTGAACAATATCTTGGATTTTCTTGGTTATAAAAGCACTTCGTTCTGTTTCCATCCTATCATAATGAGAACTAAATCAGTTGGTTAGTTGAATTTTATTGTACAATTGAGGAATAATTTACTTTCCTGTGATATGTTTTTCATTTAGTTTTATTATATTTAAGTATCAATTATTAGAGAAAATTTAGAATATAATATTATTCATTTTTATTATATTCTAATAATTACATTCAGACATTTTGTATCTGACTTTTGTTAATCTTTCGAAGGAGATTTATGACTTTTAAATTTTAAGAGTTCTGAAACCAATCACAACAGAATGAAGCTTTAAAAGATTCATTGCACTAAACACAAAAATAATAAATTCCCTAGGTTTCTCAAGCTTTCATTTTTATTTTCTAAAGAAAATAATCTTTATTTTATTAATAAATTAAAAGAAATGTCTTCAGTTAAATATAAAATTTGATCATTTTTTATTGAAATTAAAGAAAACAAGTGAATTTATTAATTTCAAATACCATTTTGCTTTAAAAGCTCCGACGCAGAGTTTAACAAATTTAATATTCTAAGCAATTGGAATTACAGCAACTGGAAGACGGAATTACATTTCTTTCTTGCATTTCCAAATGAGTTAGTGAGATTATGATTATCTAAATAGTGATTTTGCTTTTGTAATAAGCAGATAAAAAGGTCAATTCCATTTTGTATCGGTTTTATCTTATGATATTGGAAAAGCCTATTAAAAAGGTAATTTAAACCTGCTAATATTTCATGAAATGTTGATTAACAAAAGAATTATTTTGAAATTAATATTATTCAGCAATAATTTTTTTCCTCAGGTTATCAGATTCTTATCTAAAATCGTACTCATGAATCGCCATATATCTAAGAGGATCAGTTTATTGGGATAATTTTGGAATATGTAAATATATGTTGCTGTAAGGATTTGTCAGTTAGCATTGGTACACTGCGGCATATTATAAGGAGACAAGTATTAATTTCAAATATGCCGGTAAAAAATCAAATAAAAGGGGATTTATTTTAAGTCACATTTAAAATTACAAGAAAAATTTATTTTATATAGAAAAATGTTTTATGTATAATTTGTAAAAATATATTAAAAAAAATAAACAAGCATGAAGTATGCTGATTCACAATAATAAAAACAAAAAGTGTAACTAATGTTTAAAGGACATTTTAAAAAGAAATTAATATTCCATGGCAACATCGTTCCTTTGCAGATTTTGTGCAATATTAATTCAGCATATTTTGTTCTGTGTCACATTGCAATTCACATATCACTAATATATATAAGTCAAAATATGTGGAAAAAAATTTAGAATTAGGAAGTGTAAAGATGCATTTTTTTCTTTTAAAAAATGGGTTAGGTCTTCAACTAGGGTATCATATTTATCAAAGGAATAAGGGAGAGGTCGTTTTCCCCTTAAAGAGGAAATTTCATCTATAACCGGATCAACTATCGAGGTTGATCAAAATAAGCCTTATGCTGTAACATTACCGCTAATTTTACTTCATCTCTTGAGCAGTTTTATTTTAATTATTTTAGTTTCTAAGAAGAAATGTATATTTAGTTTACAGTGTATGTATATTTGGATTTACCGAGTATAAGAAGTTGCAGAGATCAGTATTTGGTAAGTAAAACTTCGTAATCTGCTTCTCTATTGTTTAATAGCAACCTGTTATAATATGCTTAGTTATTATTTAACATATTAATATTTGCCAAAGAATGTATAACATTGATTTTTGTTTCATAAAATCATTAAATTATTAGATTATTTAAAAAAATTCAGTTTATTTAAATATTGATATTGATCTTGTTTGCATGGAATATATGTTTATATATGAACTGAAATAAATAAGATATTAATTTTTACATGCATATTATTTTTCTCTGTAATAATTAAGTTAATTAATAATGAATCTCTGTAATAAATCTAATATATGTTAATCTTAATAATTATTAAGTATTTCGTATGAAGTTATAAGTTCTCTACTTAATTTTTTAAAATTGCAATTTTTCTTGGCATTTTTATAATATTCAAGACATTAAAAAATTTAGACACGTTAAGAACTTTTTTATCATTAGTCGAAATTCAGTGTTTTTCATTTGTTTACTTATAATTCTTCAAAATCAAATTAAAGCTAAAATTTTATAGAAATAGCTTAAATTACTATATTCCCTTAAATATAATTAGGATAATAAACACTAATAAATTCACTTACATATGTGTTTTGTTCTTTAAATGAAATTTTGAGTCATAACTTATTGCTCAAATTTATTAACAATCTTAATCGTTTGTCTGTGACAGTGAAATGAAGGCATGTGTGGTAATATTGCGTTCTTGAAATAGAGTAAACATTTTATCAGTATATTATGTATTTTTTTTGAGATGTTTCTAATTTATGATATTAAGTAAATTTTGTTGTAAAGCATAAATTGTTTTACAACATTAACTTTATTAATTAAATTATTTATATTACTGATTTTTTTTGCATGAAAGGTATTTATACTAACATCTTAATAAAAGCATTGTTTTTAAGCATTCACTTTTGATTGTTGTCCTCAATTTTACTGAGAAATTTAAATATTTTTGTTTAAAAAATTGAAAACCAATCATATTTTATCTTAAAATAAGCAAAATATACTAACAAAATCATATAAATGAACATTTTGTAGATATAATTGACTTAGTTCTTTTACAGTCATACTTTATGCAAAGGCAAGTAATTTTTTGTATTATTATAAAATGGTCAAATTGCCAAATTTTTTTGATAAAGCATTAATTTTAAATGTAAATATATTTATAAATTCAAACATGAAAAATTAATTTATCAATAGTGATAAAAATGTAGGAAACAGATGAATAAAATATTTCTGAATTAAGTAGCTCTATATAATTTTGACTTAATTTATTTACAGATGCCACATAAAATACGGAAAAAAAATTTAGATATAAAAATTTATTAGAAATATTTAATTTTTCTGTTTTATTTTTCCGAAATGTGATGCTAATACTTTGAAATTATATGAAAACATTTTATAAATTTTGTCAGGTGTAAGTTTTAACCTCCAATATAGAACAATTTATTGCCTAACGAAAGAGGACAGTTCATTTCTTGGTTACATCTATCGGACACATTATACTTTTATTTATATGATATGCTTTCTCCTTCATTTCTAGTTCTATGTTTATAACAAGCGATTAATTTAATGGAAATCAATATAATATTTAAGCGTTATGCTTAAATATTATGTTGATTTCGATTAATTATCTTTCATTTTTTAAAAAATTTTCTTATAATTATAATACTATAATTTGTTCTTATAATTATGAATCGCATTATATCATAATGCTTCAGTAAAATTTATCAATTCATATCAAGGAATTATATGTTTCTAATGGTGCTAATTTTTAATAACACCATAAGAAATATTAAATATTATATTAGAATTGGATGTTTACTCGAAAACTGTAATATACATTTAATTGTGACTTCTAAATGTCCATTTCTTACTATACTGGAGTTTTACTATTGTACAAACAATTTAAGTGTTAAGATTTATAATCATAAAATAAAAGAACTCCAATATATATAATAAAAGAATGATAAAACGAGGATATTAATGTTATTGATGATGAGAGAGATTTTTTTCAAAATTATAAATTTTGATGACTGTTAAAACACATATTGATTTAAAATCACGATTATCACATCAATTTCATAAAAATAATTTTAAAACAATGAATTAAAATAGACTGTTATTTGCTGGGTATAATAATGATTTAAAAATTCGTAATTTAATTCAAATTTCTTTTCATTTAAAAAAAAGCTAATGGTAATACAAGTTGCCATAAAACATAAATAACAGAAAAAACCTTTTCTCAAAGAATGACTGCTTAGTATTTTAGCAGTGACACTTTTTATAAAAAATTATTTTCAATGCAAGTTTTGCATATATTAAATAATATTATTAAATTCTGGATAAAAATTATAAGATAATTTTATGTTTAGAACTAATATTATTACTGTAAATAAAGAAATAAAGCTTTTAAAAGAATTGGAAATATTTAAAAATACTTTGTGATTTTATTTCCATTCTTTAAAAAATATAATCAACAGGTTTCCTTTGTTTTTTTTTCGAAAAAGTATTTTTGACTGTATAATAGAAAATAAATATGGAAAAAATGATCAAGATATATTGCATTTAAAAAAACATTGAAACTTATTGCTTTCAAAATTCACATTTTGAAAGAAGAAAATATAAATTCTTCAAGTCAAATTTTACAACTAGAAAAATTTTAACATCTAATGCAGCATACTTTGTAACATACAGTAATTTTATTTTATAAGCAGGTTGAAAAATGAATGTTTATAATTGACTTTAGTGACTGTTGGATACACAAAATTTAACTCCATTTCTGTTCTGAATTTTTTCTTAATCAAATTTCTATTTAATTCTTAAAATGACGCAAATATATTTGAATTGCAAACAATATAAAAATTTTTAAAGCATTATCATAAATCAGTCTGAGAACAAATGACAAGAATCAATATTATGATGAGTAACTATTATAAAATATTTCTATGATTAATCAAAAATAATATTATAGTCTTAAGTCCCATTTGCTTTGCATGTTTTCTGATAATTACAGCTGCACGCTAAGTCATTTTCTCAAAAATATTTAATTTTATACATTGTTATCCAAGAAGCTGAACAAGGAAAAAAGCTTTACCATTGCTGTTCTTCAGGCAACGATAGAGTTTGCATTTTTCGTTGTATTTCTTCTGTGGACATGTTAAGATCCGGATGATCTTCCAAACTAGTGACTGCTTTGAAGGAAGGGAATGGGCTTTTGAATGTTTCTTCTGTTAGGACTAAAATAGACAAAAATATATGTGTATATAAATATAATATAAATAATACTATATATTTTAATTAACATAAGTACATATGTTATATATTTTAATGTATTTTTTAACACGTTAATTTATAAATCTACACATATTTTAAAATTTGCAGAGTAACTTATTTCAACATTATTTAAAATTCAGAGTTATTAAGTAAAAATAACTGTTTTTATGTCATTTTTTATTGTGATGCATATCACAATAATTTTTCTTGATACTAATAGGTTTTGAGGGCAAATTTTGGAGATAAGTATCTTATATGTTAAAACTTTTTGGATCAATTTAAGTGAAGAGCTTTTGAATTTTGAGATGCCTTTTGACGATAGCTTCATAAATAAGGTACAAAGAGTTGAAGAGTTTCTTAAAAATGTATTAAATACCTTCGCTTTGCAGAAATCCATGCAAAGTTATGTGATTTAACGCAAGAATCCCACTGAGAAATGATGAACTAATTAAATAATAATATTCATAAAAAGTATCTCGTAGATTACATACATGGCTTTTTCAAGAATTTATTTGCCATGAACATCATTTCTGTCCTTTATTTAGGAAAAAAATACACCATTTTTGCTAAAAATAAAATTTATTGTCATAGAAAGTGCTGTATTTTGATGAAAGGAAAACATCACAAATGTATTTCATAATCGTAATTGTGGTAATGATTAAATCATTTATTTCTATATTAATTGCGAGACATTTGTTATCTGCAGAGAGATTTTATTATAAATGTTCCTCTTTATAATTAATTCAAAAATAATTTCCTTTTTTTAATTTGAACTGTAGAAACTTTTCATCTTATGGTAGTAATTAAATTGCTTACATATTCATAAATGTATGATTATATTGCGATATAAATGATAAAACAAGCGAATACAAAAGAATGGAATTGAAATCATTTTCCAGATATAAGAAAACTGAAATTTAAGGGAAGGAAAACGAATACAAAAATAAAGCTTAGTAAACATTATTTAGTTACAATAATAAGTTATAAATAAGGATTATCTACAGAACTCAAGCAACCAATTAGCTCATCTACCTTTCATTGGGAAAAAGTATGAGAGAAGACAAATTTTCTCTATATCTTACACTTACATATAAAACAATTCTAAGCACTTTTACAGAATTTCCGCGAGTTAATTCACCTCGATAACGGAAGAAAAGCAGCACTTCTGTTGGCAACTTAATAAGAATTGCTTAATATTCCCTAATGAGCAACTACAATTTTATTGGATTTACCGCATTTTATTACTCTTGTCTAAAACTGAATGGAGCCAAACATCATTAATTATAGTTCGTACTGCATTTGATGACTAATACATTTATCCTCCCCCCCGTCCCAGAGACATTTTTAGTTTCCTTTTAAAGAGAATATGGACGGGAATGTTAAAAAAATTTGCTTCTCCATGCAAGCAGGGAAAATTCATTTGTATGTAAAGAGAGATGATAACATCTGTGAAGATTAGATTTACATTGACACTATATGATTATTTAATATTTTTCAGGTGAAACAAATAAAGCAATTTCCTTCGAATATTTTTCATATTTATAATATTGAATTTGATTGAATATTCATATTTTCGTTTGATAAGAAGTGCAATTTTTTGTATTTGGAAATATAGTTTACTTAATTTTAGCAATGCTTACTCATTTTTAAATTTCCATATTATTTTCAAACTAAATATGTTAAAAGCGAAATTGATTTCTTAGAAAATATATACAGCATTATGTGCATCTCATGTTTTTGTTAAAATTACAGTAGAACTTTAATTATCCGAACTCCAACCATCTCAATTTCTGATAATCCGAATCAATTTCAGAATTTCAGAAGAATAAATAAGTCTGAAGAAGAGAAGATAATAATGAGAGAAAGAGAGAGAGAGAAAGAGAAAGGGGATGGGGAGAAAGAGAGAGAGAGAAAGAGAAAGGGGAGGGGGAGAAAGAGAGAGAGAAATAGAAAGGGGACGGGGAGAAAGAGAGAGAGAAAGAGAAAGGGGAGGGGGAGAAAGAGAGAGAGAAAGAGAAAGGGGAGGAAGAGAAAGAGAGAGAAGAGAGAAAGAGAAAGGGGAGGAGGAGAAAGAGAGAGAGAGAGAAAGAGAAAGGGGAGGAGGAGAAAGAGAGAGAGAGAGAAAGAGAAAGGGGAGGAGGAGAAAGAGAGAGAGATGTGTCACACACATGAGGAGTTCAGAAAAATTCTTTTGAAAATTCCTGATTGTTCAGATAAGTGAGAACTTAAATTTCAAATTTGCACATTATGATTAACTTATTGAAAGGAAGAAGGTGATCTTAATATCCAAGAAGAAGCAGGCACGGGATCATCATCTGGTGAAGCATTTGCCAATTTTGAAACTGCTTTGAGGTGGATCGAGCATCAGCTTGAGTGTAACCACATGCAAAATCTCACTGTCAAGAGGATGCGCGACTTTGGTCCCGAAAACGGATGAAGGCAGTGAAACAGCTTACGCTGACCGAGATGTTCAGCAAGCAATGACCTTCAACATTGTACATGCATAATGTATCAATGTACAGCACTTGTAAACACTTTAACATGTAAAATTATTGCGTTTTCATTTAATTTATTAAAAGTTCTTTTTCTTTAAAATAAGTAAAATATGCAGTTTTCATTTTCAACATGCAACAGTTAATTAAAATATACCCTTTTTTCGAATAAAAACAAAACAAAACAAGAAATGGATTTTTGATTATCCGAATGGGATTTTGTCCCAACTCATTCGGATAATTGGAGTTTTATTGCACTCAATATGTAGCTGTTTTAGCTTTCAATGTTATATGGTAATGTATGACAATAGAATCCAAAAAGACAATGAAATAAAGTAATTAGTTTTTCATTCAGTTTTATAAGTAATTTTCGCCAATACAGCTAATAGCTTGTCAATTTTAAATTGCAATGAACTGATGCTTTTTTTTTGTATTTTCAAACTATTTTTATTGCCAAGTATCAGGATACCACGAGTTTATGCAAGACAATTTTAAGAACACGACAATTTTTTGTTAAGGAAGAATAAAATGTTATTTGGTTTTACTTTATCAAGATCAAGTTTAGATAAATGTTAAGCATCTACATTCCAAAACTATGTGAATTGCAGTTTAAAAGTATTTGGGTTTATTTCCAATACTGAGAATTATTAATAAAGCTTGGTTTTGTTGCTTTAATGAAAAAACTGGTAGTAAATTATCATTATTCGCGTTTTTATGTTAAACAAATTAGGAAGAAAGTAACAGAATTCTCTTAATTTTCAGTAGAAATGTGTGTGTGTGTGTGTGTGAATACTAAATTTACGTCAATTTATAATATATCTCCTCATTAATGTAATAAAAGAATTTTACTTAACAGACATATGGGTGGAGACTTGATTTGAAATCCATAATAAATTATTTATTTGTGATTTCAAACTTTGAATTTGGGACTTATTTAAAAATATTATTGGAGTTAGTGGTATAAGCTTATAAACCGATGCATATCTCTCCAAGCATTTAACTCAGTGATACTGGATATTTAATGACAATGCTACTTTTTTTTATCGCATAATCAACTAAATTCTGATATAAAAATGTTGAATATTTATTAAATAAACTAAATTGCACATCAACTGAATTTATTCTTTGTGAATTCCATTAACTTCTTCATTTACAAGACATTGATAATTCCGTTGATGATTTATCGTTTTCGTAAACAATTGGTAGCTGTTTCCATACTTTAAACATACTGAAATTATGGTGTTGTGTGTATTCCACTATTACCAAAACCACCAAATTTTAAGAAGATGGTTTCATTCAAGTTTAAAATTCTTCCTCTGATAAATATTCTACATTTAGAGCAAATATTTACTTAGTATTCTATCTCAAAATTTTGCTCCGAATATATCCAATAGTCATTACAGATAGTTAAGTAAAGCAAAATTAATCTAAAGAATATATTAGTCAAAGATAATTTTAAATAACAATTACAGATGTTTAAGTAATAAAGCAATAATTTAAAAAAGACATTTGTAAAAATATGATTTAAAGTTATTACTTATTCCAGCCATCATAACTTCTTTATGTTTTTAACTATTTAATTTTTATATATATGGAGTCATAAAGTTAGAAAACAGGAAATTAGACGATGAATTAAAACGACCTCTTAATAAAGTATTTTCAGTATAAATTAACTTCTGACTTATACGAAAATAAATGTAAAATTTCATATACAATTCAATGAAATTTAGCTTTTATTTATATTA
This sequence comes from Latrodectus elegans, assembly GCA_030067965.1. NCBI lineage: Eukaryota > Metazoa > Arthropoda > Arachnida > Araneae > Theridiidae > Latrodectus > Latrodectus elegans. Next base: position 44,704,234 of record CM057814.1, read on the forward strand.
ACATGTTAATCAATACTGTAAGCGCAACGTCAATGGAATGGGAATTTTAAACGAAGGTAAGATTTTGACAAATAAATTGACTAATAACTAATTTCAGAATTTGACTCTACACCAGTATAGAAAAATGTAAACAAATGAATATAAAACAGATAGGATAACTTTTTTTTATTGCAAAATACGCTTTTAGATCTCTATGTTAGAATACTTTTAGCTCACATTAGAAAACATAACATATGTTAATAAATTTTGATAAATTGATTCAAACATCTTATATGAAACTTGATACAAAAGTTTCTCAATGAAGTTTTCACCTCTTCAAGCGGAGAGCACGCCAGAATTCATTCACCTAGATACAAGCGCAGCATAGGTATACAATAAAATGCATTTATGAAACATATGAGTGAATATTACCTGATTTCTTGGCCTATGTTTGGATTAGCTTTCTTTACCTGGGGTACGAGTGGATTAACTTTGTAACGATTGTTTTACTAAGCATGATACTGTGACCACTTTTAAGTGATAAAACTAAACATATTTATCTGACGCATATTTCAATATTTTGTAATATGAAAATAATTTAACTTATGACAATATCTTTCAACCTGATAGTAGAAGTTAGTTCTTTGTCTAATATTTCCGTATTTTTTAAATATTTGAATACAGCGTATAAGTATTGAAATATTGATCAAGTTTAATAAAGGTAAACTAGATCAATATTTCAATATTTATATAATTTAAAATGATATAAATTTTAAAAGATATAAATATTGAAATATTGATTGATAAGGATTTAAAATTTCATTTTGATCAATGAATTAATTTTACTGATTATACAAAATAGTATAAATAAGAAAATTTTAATTACAGCAATGCAATTAAGAAATATTTAATGGCTGTAGATGAACATACATTTTAAGATTCGAAGAACTATCACAAATTTATTCTTTCCTGATTTCAAATAATATCATAAATTTTGAAAAATAGTAATTTTTTTCCTTGTAAAAATAGGTACTTTTTAATTATATTCTCATTTTGATAATCACCGCTACGGGAAAGAAAATTATTGTCATAAATAATCCATTTGTGCATCATGTACACGTTATTGTTTTCAGAAAGTACTAAAAATAATACAAACATTTTTATTTACATTTTATAAACTAAACAGTTATCACTTATTGATAAAACTTATGACGTCTATGTTTATTTCTGAAAGGAACTGTTTAGCAATCGCATCGGTGATTGATTGATTAAGCATAATGTAACAGTCCCCTTTTTACATTGAGGCAAAATTAAATTTTGCTGTATTTAGTTAAATTTTGCCTTTGGTGAATGGTGGCCGTAATGCTTCGTTTAACCAACAAATTTATTATTAACAATCCTTTGCACCAACTAGCTTGAATTTTGTTTAGTTTTCCCACAATTGCTTATCACTTTTTAATCAATTTTTACACAAAAATTCGCTTTAGTATATATTAAATTAAAAAAAAAATTGTGCAATGAAATCATCGTGTATTTATGTTATATTATTTTCGCTTCTCTGTAAAAAATATGCTGTTTCTTTAGGATCAAAAGTGGGGTATACTGGAAAAATACCTGAAAAGATTATTTATTTTCAATATTTATATTTATTTATTTCCAATATTATTAATTTGCCTAATTAATACGAATAAAACACAATTTTTGACATAATTATTAAAATTATATAAAAAAAGCTGAATAACAATGAAGAAAATATTTGCTTATTCAAATCCATCACTCTTATATAGTACAAATTTAATTCCCTTTTGTAAAACATTATATATTTAATTCTTTTTATGTAAAATAAAATATGTGCTTGAATAACAATTGAAAACTGAAATTTGTTGATTGGTTATTTTTTACTGTTGAGAATAACAAGACTTTAATTTTTTATAAAAATTTTCCATCGAGGTGTTTGATGAAGAACTTTAAATCGGATTAATTTGAAATAGATTTTCTTGTTTGCGCTATTAGGTAGACCATTGAAATATATTTAATTACGACTGTTGCAGTATTTATGAATCACGAGGATAGTTATAATGTTGTAAATCATCATGAGCTAATGATATCCACGAGAATTATGCATTCAATAAATGTCTAATTCTATTTTTCACTTAAATGTTACTTTGAATTTTTTTTTCGATTTTTCATTTGGCTTAAACATTAAGCTTCTAAATTTCTACATTTTCCCCTCAATAATCCTTTATTAATTATACCTTTTTATAATCTCAAGTCAGTTAAAAATGGAATCTGCTAATCAAATGTCCGATTTAAATAAAATAGAAATGCCTCTTCACTCAACTCTAGCTATGAACTTTTCCAACAATCCTGGTTCTCTCAGCAAATTAGGCACTCACAGCAAAATATCAGAACATAAACCCAGAAAAGGCAGTGGAAAGAAGTCCAAAGGGAAAAAGTCTAAAGGAAAGGGAAAATCTAAAGGAAAGAAAAAGAAATCATCAAAAGGAAAGAAAGGCAAAAAGAAAAGCCGCAAGGGAAAAGGAAAGAAAGATGATGATGAAAATGGAAAATAATAGAATGACGACAACATATAACCATAATCAAGAAAAATAAACGCTCGACGAATCAATATCATTCAAAAATGACTTAATTACAGAGAGTTTTTTCAATAGCATGCAGTAAAAATAAATAATTTTATTTTGTAATCATAAAACTGTATCAAATCAAGGATAGATTTTAAATGAGGATAACAGAAAGAAAATAAAAAAAGTATCATTTTCATACTTGATTGTCTTTTTTTGTAAACATTAAAATAAATTTAGAAATAATTTAAAATAAATTCTTAGAGAAATTATTGAAAATTTCATAAGGATAATATAATTATCTACATTAAATATTCATTTTGGAATGTGCTTTTAAATTTGAAATAAATTAAGTGAGATATGTTTTATAAATGAAATAAACATATATAAAATACTTAATTTTACACATTTAAGAGATTGCTTATAGTTTTGGCGATTTTATTAATACTTTAATTCTCCAAACCGTTGGAAGCAGACTGATTCACTAAGCACATATCATTGATTATCACCGTTTTTATATTTATACATTATATTAAATTCCATATTAAAACGTTTAGTTAAAATCCTATGAGATCCCACACCCTTGGTGACAAACTGTAAAAAAGCGCAAGACAACGAAATTTTAGAAATGGTTTGGGGTTTACTATATCTAATGTATCGAAGTAGGTTTAACAAGACTGGCGCAGACCACAATTATTACCAATCAAAATTCGAGCCAAGAGTAGGGACTCAACTTGGATCCAACCATAATTTGCTGTAAAATTAAATTTTGTTATAAAATTATTACAACTGTAAGATAATGAAATTATTACAACTGTAAGATAATGAAATTATTACAACTGTAAGATAATGAAATTATTACAACTGTAAGATAATGAAATTATTACAACTGTAAGATGTAAGATTTAAAAATTTACAATAACTATTGTAAATTTTTAAGATATTTCATATTAAATCCAATTTGGATTTATGGGGGAATTTAATCTCACTTTTTATACATGAAATACAGATTATGATATTTAGGGCTTTAACAAAAGGAAATGATAGCTTTAAATAGGAAAAAATTACTTTTTCCAAACTAAAAATTCAGATTAAAATTATCTTCACACTGATTATAATCGCCAAAAAAATTCAAAAGCAATTCATTGCCTAATTTGAGTTAATTGGTGAGGAGAAACTAGTTTTTATTCTCACATTTTGAAAAAAAATTAAAGTTTGTAGTATTTGGCGAAATATTGTTTGGTAAATATAGCTGTGTGTGTGTTCACATAATAATAATAATAATAATAAAAAAACAAGTTTTAAAATGTACAATGGAAATCTTGAAATATTTTGAAATTTATTGTTCTGTTTGTAGAAGCATATTTTTTTTAATATTTACTAAAATAATTTTGTATAATTTATCACACTTGTTTTCGCTGGCGACAATATTGATAAAAATATAATATTTAGCTAAAAATATTAATTTTGTTTTAATTCTTTAATATTCATATTTTGACTGAAATTAAGATTCCTTTAATTTCAGGTATTATTTTTAACTTCTTCAAAAATTGAAAATTTGTAAATTAATTTTGAATTATGGAGTTCGTACAGCTATGTTTTTAACGAATTTGCTTTTTCACTTATATTAATTAAAGCTTACAGTGGGATACATGTTAACCTTTATGTTTAACATTGGATAACTTTCTTTTTCTTTTATATAAAAATTTGATCTACATGAATCATGCAATGGTAAAATATGTACTTTTAGCAAAACATTTAAAATTTGCTGAATGTTTAAAAATTTACATAAAATAGTCTAGTTTAATATTAAATAAATTAGGTTTGATTTATTATCATGTAAACATTAAATCATAAAAGGCCTAGTTAATATATACAAAAGTTATAAGCTTTTAAGAAAAATATAGGATATGATGATAACCAAACACTTTATATGCTACGTATTTTGAGAAAGATAAAGGAAGGACCATTTGAAAAATCTCTACATTTAATTTAATTAATTTGAATTAATCTAATTAATTTGAATTACAGGAATCTTTCTAGTGATATTATTCTTATTTCAACCGGGTAGGAAAATGGTAAAAAAAAACTATTTTAAAGTTGCACTTCTTATGGAATATTTAATGTATGTATGAAAGGCTTGTGAAATAGAAAAGTATCGTATTGCACTTTCTAATATCAAATTTATACTAAAAGATTAGGCGTTTGTTTCATGTTAAAGAAAAAAGTTGAATTTTTGACTATATTTACTTGATATTTAAGTTTGTGTTATGCAGTTTGGTGATTTCTTTAGTTAGGGATTTCTTTTTAGTTGTAGTTTCGACTGAATAATTCGAAATGTTTTACACAAATTAATATAGTATTATTTATACACAGATTTATTGATAATCAGATTTTTTCATGTTTATATTATCATACAGTTCTTGCTTCTAGAAAACTATTAACATATTCATTAAATATTTTCAAATATTTTTTGTGAATATTTTGATATTTTCCTTATTTTTATTTCACTATTTTTTCTCCATTATTTTGAATGATGTACTTAGCTAGAAAATGTGAGAATTTTAGATAAAAATCAAGAATTCGTTGATATGATTTATTTTTTTTGCTTCATGTTTATTTTGTATTCCTATATTTTGTATTCGGTAACCATTTTTCGTTTGGCAACGTGAATATACAAGTCGTCGAAACGAAAACAACTTGGCACCAACTCACCTCTCTTATTTCAGATTAAACTTAATTTTATCATAAATTGTAAAACAAAATTTTAGATTTGAAAATATTTGGAATTTTCGGCAATATATGATATATATCTAAACGAGAATTCTCATTTTTGGTGATATTCAATTGGTCAGATTCAAATGATGTTAATTCATGGAATATTTATTTTTTGTATTTGCTATCCTATTCGAAAAAATGAAAAATATTTTATCATTTTTTAGGCTAAAAGAAGCATTACAATCGCTGGATGCCAAGGGCTAAAAACAGCCACACATAATAAAATTTAAATAAAATAAATATATAGATAGAATGAAATAAAGATTTTTCATTGCCAAAAATTATTAAAAGTAATTAATTGGTAAATATAAGTTGATGTTGGCTGTAAAACTGTGGATTATGGGTTATAACTAATATACTATCAATTTGAGATATTTTAGCGACTTACTTGCGTTTGAATAATGACATTTTGTTTTGTTTGGATCAAAAATAATGTGGTTTATTTAATAGAGATGAAATCGAAAAATACATATAAGAAGTTTATTTTCATATAATAATTTAAAATAAAGATAAGAATTTCATTCATTTAATTTTTGTGAAATTTAGATTTGTATTTAAATAATATTGAATTCTATTTCGTTAGAAGATTAAAGTTGGATAAACTTCTATTCCACAATATTTTCTATGAACTCTATTACTAAATATGTTGCATGAATGCTCATTTTTTAGGAATTTTTAATTTATATTCCAGAATTCTTAATTTTTAACTCTGTGATCTCAAATATTATTATACCTTGTTATTTTACTGTAAATAATATATTTTAATGTATAATCATTGGATTAAATGTGAAATATAGTTTTGCATTTTCATAATTGACGCATTTTATTTAAAATATTCATTTTTTAAATACTTGTTATTAAATAAGATTCTTATTGAGATAATTTACTTAGAATGTCTAAAGTTCTCTAGTTTATAATCATGATACGTATCTTAAATTCCTGTTATTTACTAGAATAAAAAAAACAGCCTATATTTTAGAAATGTTCATTGCTCCATAATTATAGAGTTTCAGATACATAATTTTTTGGTAGCGTATCTTTTTAGATTTCTGAAAATTTTTATATTTTTAAGAAAATTTAATTTTAACATGTTTATTGCATTATCATAAAAGTATAAACGATTTATTAATTTTTAGTGATATGATCTCGTGATTAAAAATACTGCCAATTTGTTTCTTTATTTCTTGCATGGTTGCTATCTCTTATAAGAGCCAATTTACATCCATTAAAGCTGTTGACAAATTCTGAAATCCAAGTCATCAGCTTGGCGATGAAAAAATAGCCAAATGTCTCTACCATGATTGTAATGCTGGCTTTTACCGTTATAGATTTTAAAGTTCACTTTCTCCAAAGTCTCATTACCATTATGAATATTAAAAATTTCCTTTGATTCAATAAATTCAAAGATAGTAGTTAAAATTTTTTTTCTACTACCAACCGTATATTAATAAATTTTCTTTTGTACAAATTTTATTCTTGTAAATTCTGTGAAAAAATTAACCCTTTATTTATGTATACGTAATATTTTAATTTTAGTTGAGTACTTTTCATTATAATTGTTTTAACATCATTTCGAAAAAAATATAATATTTAAAAAATTGATAGTCCCGGTAATTTATCTTATTACCGAAACTCTACAGTTAAAAAACTGTTTTTGTGAACATTCGTTTGTTATATTTCCATTAATTAGTATCAATTGATGATAAGCAGAGTAAATAGAGTATATTTTATACATTTGCTTTCTTAGTCGAAAAAATATTTACCAATTAGGGATATTGTAGTAATAACTACTTTTCTAAGATCTCACTATTACAGGTATTGTCAATTTAATCTGATTCTATGAATTTACAGTAAATATAAATTTTGTATTTAACTAATTTGGTTAAATTTCATCAAATTAAAAATTTACTAATATACTATTGGACAATTAACTGGGTTACCAAAGTATATTGATTATTGTGAATAAAAATCATATTTTAATACAAACACCACATAAAATTTTATAATTTAATATTTAGAAATAAGTTAGAAAAATAATGTTTGTTTCTGACAAATGATAGATAATGCATTGTTTGTGTTTTGGCGAATTTAATTTCATAGCCCTAATTACAAGTAAACACTGAATAACTAAAATGAAATGAAATAAAAGTTACAGATATTTATGAAATTAAAATTTTGTTGATCAATTATTTATTCTCTGGGTACTATTCTGTTTCAAAAAGAACTCTTTGGAATATTTTAGAAAACATTTGCAATCCATGATTTTTGGGTGAATTTTTTCATTTTTGAGGTTGAGGCTTTTTTTGTAAACAAACTAGATTTTTTTTATGGAGAATTCTTAAATTTTAAAATTTTTAGAAATCGTCACATCTTTCCAAAAAACTATAAGATTTTTGGAAAGATGTGACGTAGAAAAAATTAATTTGAATGTGTTGCATTTGCTAAATAGTGTTATTATTTCTTTCTGCTTATAATCCCAATAAACCTGTTTTAAGATTGATTCAGTGTTATATTTTAAAATTTGAAATCAAAAACTATATATGTTTTTTCTTTACTAAATGTAATAATGGACAGGTGATTTCTTAAAAAGTATTAATATCCTTCTTAGCAATGAGTGATTTTATGGAGAAAAATTATTGTCCAGTCAGTTATTTTTTCTAACCTTTGTAAAATCTTGCAATTCTAATAAATTGTTTCTCCTTTCACTAAATGCTTGTCGTTGCGCGAATCTTGCCAGGTTTATTGGATAAGACATTTAAATTGGAAATTTATTTGCAAATAGATTTGTTTCAAAATGAGATTTAAGTTACATATGATATATTTTAAGTTTATTCAGATGTATGATTTAAGATTCTTGAATTTATAAGAAACATTTCTACTTATGTCTTTTATACTGAATATGTCTTTAAAATTTATGGTTTGTTATATTTTTTTGTAAATTATTGCTTAGTTCTTTAAAATTAACCACTTTAATTTATAATGGATTATGTGTGTTAGGTAACATTCCAACGCAAGAATAGAAATTTTATTTTCTATCAAGAGGCTTATAATTAAGAAAAATTCCTTTTCCAAAAATTTACTGCAATTAATATTATGTTGAGTTTTCAAAGCTCATTTTAATTTTTTCAATAAAAGAGCACCATTTTATAGTTCCATTGCCATCACCTTATTTATAAAATGTGTGAATGATTTGTGACTTCAGAAAATTTGTCAGAATTCAAATAAACTCTACAAGTATATTTATACAAAATATTTGGAAGTAATAATTCTTCTCAGTAAGTCTAAGCCGAAAGGATAAAATGTTAAAAGAGTTAAATTTTATATACTTGAACTTAAAATATAAATATAGTAAAACACTTGAAATTATAAATGTAATTTAAATGATACATTTATAATACAAAAATTTATGTTTTATGATATAAAACATTTACAATTGAATCTTAAAATCTTCAAAATAAAATTTATTCAAATTTATCATGACTTTAGAAAAAATCTTTTTTAAATAAAAGTCACAAATATGAAAACTATAATTTGGGAGTTTTGGTGCACAAAGATATTCATACTGGTGTGCCTTCTTTGGCAACTTCTTTTAAATATTTCGCAGTAAAAAATTCGGCATTTTTATTGTGAAATATTTAAAAAAGGAAAACACACTCACAAAATAAATGCATATACATTAATAAGCTTAAGATAATTGTACAGGTAATTTGATTAGAATATATTTTCTTGAACGGAGAATTATCTACATTATCTTGCTATTATTACCATTGATTATACAATAATTTACTTAATTATTTAAATATTATGATACTATTTTTGTGAAAAAATCAGTATCATTAAGTATTGCATTCTAGTGCCTAATATATTTTAGCGCCAAATGTTGCAATTTAGTGATTGCAGTTTGGAGATTTCATACCTACAAATTTTATTTTTTTTATTTTTAAGAAATATAAATTTTAAATATTAATTAAAAATAGCAGTTATAAAAATAACAAAATGAGTTAAAATTAAAATTTTTATTTATTTGTCTCAAATGAGAAAAAGTTAGTCGTGGTTACATAAAATGAGATGAATATTTTTGGCATTAATCTCTTCATATTTCTTCACATATTCAGCATTAAATCTCACATATGATTGGTGACATATTTTTTGGCGGAAATGGTCAATGTAATAATATGTAAATATCAGTAAAAGCAAATTAAAATAATGTTATAGCCAGTTAGTTACAATTATTATCAATTGACTTCTAATTGATAAAGTAAAATATTTTTTTAATATTTTTGCTACGCAATCTCATTATCAGTGATGGTATCAGTAACTAAATTGTACTATAATTCTCCTATAGAAAGAATTATTAATCTGAAGAAACTAAATTATATATTTTTAGTGAAGTGTGGCTAAAAACAAAATCACCAATTCAATTAATATATACCATAAAAAACCAAATAAAAGTCTTAGAAATAATTATGTTTAGAATAAAGAAAGGAACCTATCATGTAGAAAAAAACAATAATGAAAGAATAATTGTTTACTGTCAAGTAAACATTACACATAGAGAAAGAAATGTATGTTTTTTTATTATTTTATTTTATTTTTTTATTTTTTTAAATTCATAACAAATTACACCATGTAATATTTCCTTTAGTACTTATTATACTGTATCATTTTTCTTAGCAAGAAATTCAAATGCGATTTCGTCAAGAAATTTCTCAATACAAATAAGACTTGTAACTAGAACTGGTGGCCTACGCTGAAAAATTAACAATATTTTTATAGCAAAAGAGATTTTTTGAATTAAAGTTTCAATTTAGAAACTAAAATAAAAACCTGTTCTTTTAGAGATCTAGTGAGGAAAAGTATATAAATTATTAAAAAATGTTCATTTCCAAGGACCAGCTAGAGGACGAATTTATAATTACTAAGAATTATTTAAAATTTGTACGAATATCATTGAACTTTTACGAATTTTTACGAAGATTTCCGAAGAGATCTATTTTTTTGTATATACGTATTTCTCTGTATATTCATATTCCTTTAGTTTGTGTGAAAAAAACCTGAACTGAAATTTACAACCACATACACACATTGCTTGATACTGTCCTGTAAATTATAGAATTAATTTCCTTCAAACTTTTATTCTAAAATATCATAAATGTTGGTGAAAATAGCTACTGTTTCAAACTGTAGTTAGTAAGCAATAAATTATTTCTTGCGACAGATTTACATTTGACGTCATTATATAATTTTTTTTATTGCAATAAATTTCTTTTGACTGTTATTTTGAATGAATAACATTAAAAGTTCATGAATATAATTTTATATTTTGTGTTTACCATCTACTTTTTTTAATTACTAACTTTAATTAAATGTTTTTTTAGTCTCCAAGTGGAAAAATATTTGTTTTCTTTTTAATCAGATATTAATAGCGATTCTATTTAACTACTGTAATTCTTTATTTTTGTTTCAGCCTCCAAACTTTTAGTGACTGAATCTATAATTTGAACCCAAATCTTTGCGAACTGCGATAAACTTCGGAGAGGGTATACGATCCACTGCAAAAAGCAATAATATCGAGATCATTCCAGTAAATCTTATTATTTTCTTAACTTTTAATAAAATTTTTTTTTAAATTATATAATTTAAAAAATAGCATGAATTTTTACCTTCAGTGTTTTTTACTTACAAATTGTCATTCAATACAGTTTTTCGTACTGTGCACATTTTGTATTTACTTAGTGTGGCATGCTCGGGGCCGTTTTATTTCGGTATCACCAAGTTCTGGCTTACAATAGGATTTTACCTTTTTGCTTTAATAAGAAAGATAAAAATGAATTTATTCTAATATTTAAAAAAAATGCGATTCATTTAATCTTTATCTTAATCGAATTTTATTTAGCTTCAAGTTTATTTAAGCACAGAAATAGTTTTATATCTTTTCTCCTATTTTATCTCAAGCAATAAACATTCTTAAATTATTAATTCTTAAAACTTCCAAGTTTTTACTTATGCAACTGGAAAAGGAAGCACAAATCAGTGACATAATACATTATTTGGTGAATAAAATATTTCACTAATCTTATATAATCGAACGTAATAAAAATAAAAATTCTGCATAAATTTTAGTAAGTAAATTAATAAAACTAACGATAAATGTAAAGTAAAAATAAAATTCAAAGCTTTATTTAGCGAATTTAAAGAATAGAAAAATTGAATTTCACCAAAATGAAAACGTGCAAATGTAAACACAAATTTCAAACCATAATGATGAAAATACATCCTAAAATATTTATAATAAAAATTATTAAGAATAAGAGAGAAAATACACTTCAAATGAACGCTTAAATGAAGGTAAAAAGAAACAAATATCAACTTGAAAATGTAATATAATAACAATGTCGTCGCAAGCAAGGGTTAATCTCAAGATTTAAAAAAGATTGTTTATAAATAATGTAATTATTAATATAAAATTATATTATTTAGTGAAATTTTTAAAAATTTAAACCTTCCTTGTTGATTTAAACTAACTATAAAGTTTATGTTTTATCTTGTCTTTTTCAATTTTGCTTTTTTTCTATTCTATTATCAGCGTGTTAATATCTTGAATCAATAAATAACGTCTTCTCAAATCCATGTTTTGTTCCTTATATAAGAAATAGTTTTATAAATTAAATGAATTTTAACTATATTTTCAGATTATTTGATGGTGAACTTTGCTCTGTTGAATGCGATTTGAAGAGAGGCAGCAAATTTATTGACAAGTCAAATTTAAGACGCCGTCTCAATATGATGTGACGCAGATGAAACGTTATCTGACGTCCTGGATATTTTAAACCAATGAGAAATATTATAATAAAGTGATGCAATCATATTCTCAAATGGAACGAAAGAAACAACCATTTTGTGGTTAACAAACAAGTCGAATAATAAAATTTCTGATACTTTTTGGTTAAAAAGTTTTATATCATTTAAATAGAATAACAGAAAAAAGTCCGTAACACAAATAAGAATGCATAAAATCATAAAAATTCCCATATAAAACAAGAAAGCAATTCATATTTTAGTAAAAACATTAAAATTATAAATATTAGTAAAAGATAACAAAACCTGGAAGTTGAATTTTGGAAAAGATAAAAAAATTGGACAGAAAAATCCAAATAAAAATGAGAAATTAAAAGTTTTGAAAAGTACACACGATGAGACTCATGCGCTTAGATTGCTATTATAGGATGATGGATTATATCTTCAGAATTCAGAATCATTCCTAAGCAGTTATAATTTCAGATTGTCAAAAAATGGAAATAGCAGCCAAAAAAATGCACAAAATTTAGAATTGCGCCAATAACATTATATGATAATGTATTGTAGTAGAACCAAAAATAGCATTCCGAAAATAACATAGTTACCTAGTTCCAAATGATAGCACAAGGTCATTTATTAAAAATATTTATATAATATTTCAAATAATTAAAACAAATTATTAAAACCGTAAAGAATTAAAATTTTATGTATTTCTTAAAATAAATGGTTAAAATATTGAAGTAGTCTTATGCCACTAAGGCCAAATGATTGTTAAAAAATAAAATACCAAAATTTGGAGTTGGCAACTTACATAAAGCAATCAATCATCAAATATGTGTTGATGTTGTCGAAGAAATTTAACTAAGGTAAAATATAAGTCATATTTTTTCAATAATAATTGGGGTTATTATTACTGAAAATAAAGAACTGTTTTTTTCCTGTTATTTAAATTCAGGTAAATAACATAATATTTTCCAAGTAATAACTCAGTTAGGAAAATGTGTTATCTATTTATCATTCGAATTCATCTAAAAAGCGAATACTAAAATGGAGCATATAAAATTGAGAAATTTTATTGACTTATGCGATAAGTATGAAAGTAAATAAATAGGTATATAAATATTCTATTGAAAAAAGAAAAAAAGAGTAAGGAAAAGTAATAGTTGCAACAAAAAGTCGAAGTAGTAATGTTAGGTATTTAATTCATGAAGTTATATATATATATATATATATATATATATATATATATATATATATATATATATATATATATATATATATATATATATATATATATATATATATATATATATATATATATATATAAACTTTGTTTTCACATTGAAATTTATGTGGTTCTGACAATTTTTCCTCAAAAAATGCTGTATTAAATCTTTATATTTTAGATTATAATTTTGTAAAATCGTATATTTTATAAAGTAATTATAATTTTTAAAACTTGAACTAAATTTCTGCTATGAATAATTGTGATTCTGCATGTGAGCAGTTTTGAAAGTACCGCCATTCATCAGTTTCTTGTTTGATTATTGTCATTAATAAATTTTCATTCATTAGAGTGCTAATCAAATTCAAATTATAGTATCATTTTAGGCTTGGCTTACAAAATCTCTCTTAGTCGTTCCCATGATCTATGTGCTTGCTGTTATCAAAAATGTTGTTTCGGATTTATATGATTCCGAATTATATAAATCGAGAACAATCTGTTTTTAATAATTTTTAACAAAACTTTTAATTTGTATAAAAGTTTTTAAAAATTCATATAATGAAAATTTAATAATCTTATGATTCCATTGTCATATCCACATATGCAAGTAATTATTTAATATTCGTATCATTTATGATTCAGAAAGCGTCAGTTTTTGGCAATTAGAATTGGATTTCAAATTTGGAAATCACCTAATGCTATATTTGTGATCGTAATGCTTTTTTTAAGGATAAAGAGTTTAATTTAAGTACCAAATTTTGTACCAAAATACCAAAATTTGGAAAGTAAAAAAGATATATACAATTATTTGAGTCCAAATAATTTTAAACTTTAAGAATTTTACCTTAGCATTAACTGTTTTCTGTAACTTTAAAAATTGTTCAGGTCCTTGTAAATGCTATCATGTTTCCTTCACTTTCTTTAACCTTGTGAGTACAAAAAAGAATTCACGAAAATAATATTTAATATTATTTTTGTGAATTCTTTAAATTCTGATAGTTTAAGAGCTTTGCCATAATTGTGGTCAAGGATAATTCTAGATATTGCATTTTAATTAGAAAATACTTTTTTTGACAAAAGTATTCCAAATAAGTTTATCAATAATCTTACTCATCTGTACAACAATTCTCATTAGTCCAACTATTATTATTTAACGATATACTTAAATCTTTAACAAACCGAATTCAAATCAAGCAATAGAAAACTTTTACTTTGGAACAAATCTGTAGTTTGAATTAAATTTTATATCTGATATTTTTGTTTTATTTATTTATTACATTTTGAAATTTTGTATTTCTTCTTCCGATATCAAATTATCATATTAAAGATTCTTTTTATATCTTTGAACACGTTAAGAACTGTTCCTGCTTTCTCTTTTCCTTTCATTATTCAATTAATTAAATCAGATATTATTGAAGATGTCAGAATTTGAGAATCAGTTGATTTAGCTCGGATTTTAAGGCATTCAGGAATCATTGTTAATATAAGAAAGCAGTTGCTACTGAACGTCTTAGAAGACAATAAAATAGTATTACATTTTGTGACCATAATTAATAAAAATGGTGCGGAAGAAAATGTATACCTAGTTGTCGTGGATACCTTCCATCAGGAAAGAAAAAAGGTTATTAATTTTTGTTTTGAAGAGATGTCATTAGATCGAGCTCAAAATCTTTTCAGAAAAATGCTAAAATATATCATTTTGGTCTTTATTCTTCACATAAGTGCTATTGTGAAAAGAGAGAAATAATGTATCACATAGTGTTCTTAAATCTTTGGTTGAATCAAATGAAAATTCCCTACAAGTAAAACTTGAAATGGGAGTTCTCTTTTTGCTTTCATAAATCTTTCTCTAGTAAATATTTTGGGACAAATTAATGAGCATGACGACAAAAATTAAGTTTATTCAGTGTGATAAATTATCCTTTTATTATTCAATTATTTTGGTGTCATTGTTTCAAAAACACTGAAGTAAATATTCAAAATTTCCTTTATTCTTACTCCGTAAACAATTATTAATTATTAATTTACTTCTTTAATTTATCAATTTATATATCCTTTATTCTTATAATATTTTAAGCTGCAGTTCAATTTTACTAAATGTAAGCTGCTGATTATAGATTATTAATTTACAATTTTTTTTTATCCTGATTTAATTTTAATCTATATGATAAATAGTGATAGCAGCTTAAGTAAATTTCCAATTCCCATAAATATTTATTTTAACATGTATTAAATTGGAAAAAATAACTTGTAAACTAGATTCATAAATTTAACTATTAATCAAATATATAAAATAATAATACCCTGAAGAATGGCATGTTAGTATAAAAATATGTAAAAAGTGGAAAACTATTACAGCTGTTACAGAATAATTTTGGTGAACTAGGCAATAAATTTACAAGCAATGTTTTTTGGATTATTTAAACTTAAGTAGGAAATATTTTTTGTACGGAGACACAAATCAAAGTTCGAAATTACATTGCTGCCCCCCCCCCCAAATTGCAACAGCAAGAAAGGCAAGAGTTATCCCAACAAAATTTATTTTACAGATAACATGATGATCAAGTATAATTGCGATACCATTCTGAGAAAAATGAAGTTTCATTAACGTAAAACATATCAATGGTAGAGATGGATTCAATAAATAATTGAGTTGTGATTTTGTTACATTACATATTAAATCAACTAATTAGCAGATTAATAATTATTATATAAATAAACTTATCAGAATAACCAAAAATATATAGTCTATATGCACAGTTTGGTGAATGTGAATCTATGATTCTTTAATTACCCAATTAAGAAATATTCTTCACATATTTCGATTTTGATAATGTATAGCAATTTATGTATTTGTTTGTTCTTTGAATTAATTAATATTGAAATATTTAACCTTTCTAGAGCAAGTAACTTTCTTTAATCCTAATTATTTTGAATTTCATGTTCTTATATTTAGAGGAAAAAACATATAATTTGTATTAAGTGACATGAACAATTTATCAGGTAGTATCTGAAAAACCTAAATATATACAGTTATTTACGAATTATACTTTCATTTTGAGTAAGCGATACTAATAAGTAAAGGCTAGACACTATATGAAATATAATACAAAATCAATGCCGTACTCTGATGTAAAATAAATTAAACATTTTTGGTATAACTTTTTTCTATTTAAACTTAGTAATATAGATGGAGAAGTGTAGTTAATTTGTTAGATTGATAAATTTTTGGAATTTCAAATCAATGAATAAATATACAACCTTTTCATCTAAAGATGAAAAATTTATTTCCTAGTGTTATTACTTACTGTTTTTCAAATAAATATTTTATCTATGTTTATGTAACTTCCTTCTAGAATAATTTAGTTTCGTGGATACAAAGTATTTAGAAAAGTAATACTGTTCTTCATTATTCGGAACAAACAAAAGAGGATACATCGAGTCATTCTAATACGGGCAGTAAATCTTCAAAAATAGTAAAATTGACGCGATTGTATGGAGTGTCTTGAAAATTTATGATGTGGATAAAAGCTATTTCGTGTATTTTGTGAACAGTTCGAAGCAAATATTGTGACTAAAACTTGACTTTAATCGATAAATATCATATTACCGCTAGAAGTTTATTATTGTACATCATGTTTAAGAAAATTTATTGTTGAATGCTTAAACCACACTTTTGGCAAAAATCAATCAAATAAAGTGTACCATAAATAATGCAAGGTGAAAAATTCTATTATCTTAATTTGGTGAACAAACACCTTTAAATATTTGACAAAATTATTTTTATTCACCTTCTTATTATTTATTATTAGATTAAATCTTCTTTCAAAGAGCCGTGCATTAGCTTTCGAGACAACCTCTAATATATCTGATGCTGACCAGTTAGCAGTAAGATTAGTTGTTTGGCCTTCATTTCAATAGTTCATGGGTTTGATTACCATCTCGTATGTGAATGTTTGCAGAAGCTTAAAGTCCATGTGTCTTAGATATTGTCAGCAACCATTGCTTGCAGACCGAATTAGCCCGAGTCTGCAAGCAATGGTTCCTGACAATATCTAAGATTTGCAAATTACCATTATTTTCAATATTTGCTTCATGATTTCATCAGCACCTGCTCAATTTGAAATTATTTGATAACAAATTAATAAGGAAATATAAGTAAAAACTTAAAATGTTAAGCTTTCCATAGTTTCTTCCCTTACGTTGCATTAACTTTCAAGTATAAAATACAAAAAATATAGTCTATACAATAAGTATCGAAGTATTGTAATTCTCTTTAATTATTATTGTAATATTCATTTAATAATTCTATGATTTACTTAAGTTTGGAATTCCTTTATTCATTGCCGGTTTAATGTACATTTCATCAAGGAATAAGTATCTTTTTCGTAATATCATTAATTTAATTTACCAATTTATCTCTTAAAAATCTATAATATATCTTTTGGTTCTGCTAAAGAAAATAACTTTTAATATGATTCGCAATTTAGAAATATAAATAAACTGCAAAAGCATTTTAATAATTAATTAATTTGATGGGAAAAAATTGGATGTATAATTTAAATTCATCATATAAACTATACATAAAAAATCACTTGAAATAGCAAAAAACGTTATAATAGTTATCTAACTCTAAAAAATAGTGTAATAAATTGCAAAATCAATGAAAAGTTTCAAGAAAATAAATCTTAAATTTTCAATATAATCATTTTCAGAACACTTTTGTTTTGAAAGGTTTTTAGTAGTGTTTATAGCTCAAGAAACCTCTTATTCAAACATTCTTTACTCTTATTTTATTAAAAGTTTATTTAGACTTTCACATTACATTCAATAGCATTTCATTGAAAGAAATGCAATTCTTAGTAAATAATGTAAAAATCATAACTATTAAAAATATATTCATGATAGAGTTTTTAAAAGTAATCAAAGGAAAGATAAATTCTAAAAGTAACAATGTTAAGGTAATTTCAAGGGCATTTCTAGAGTGCAAATCAATGTATAAATTCTTCAAAGGAAATATATTTTTCAATCATACTTGTGTGTGTCCATATATCAAAAGCAATAAGGGAAATTCCTCTTATAAAATGAAATTCTTCGATTCAAAAAGATTTAGCTATACGAAAATATGAATTTGGTTTTGTAGTGACTATAAGATAGGTCAGAAGTAACTGCTTTCAGTTATCTAACTATTTGTAGTTAGCTTTTTAGCTAAATAAAAGTATTCTCCTAGAAGATATTAATAAATAATTAATATATTACAATAGAGAGGACAGTAAAGTATATTAAAAAAGTCTATAAAATGTTTTTTTTTCAATGGCAGCTTGTAGACAATTACAATTGCAACAGAGTCTATTAATCTATGGTTCCCCGATACCAAGGAACCGGCCAAACACAGCGACCTCTTAGCCACCGAGGCTTTGCCCCGGGTGCACTACAGGGGATGGGCCACCATCGCACCCTCACACATACCATAGGGACCAGTTTATAGGGTAGGTATCATTCATACTTCATTCACACACACACAAGGAAAGGACAAAGACAGGATAGAGAGAGAGAGAGAGAAAGTACATCCCTGCCTGAACCTGGATTCGAACCCAGGACCTCCCTATCCGTAGTGAGGCACGAGATTAAGGAACCACTAGCAAGACTAGACAAGTTGGCCAGCCTATAAAAATGTTATATTAGGTAAAACAATCAAGTTTTTTACTCAGATGTTTAAAATTATTTAAGTAGTTATTTAAATATTAATTAATTTTAGTTAATAGTTAAATAATTGCTAAAATTATTATTATTTTATTTCACTTAACTATTTAACTAGTTTTAATTAATGGTTAAATGACTACTTAAATAATTTTAAACATCTGTGTAAAAGTTTTAAATTTATTTTGGATGTAATAGAGAAAAACAAATATTTTCTTTATTATATTCGAAATTTTATTTCTTTAACTTTAATTATGTGAGCAACATGAATAATGGTTTTTGTACTTATATATATTCATATATATATATATATATATATATATATATATATATATATATATATATATATATATATATATATTAAAGTAATATAAAAGAAGTTTTTCAAGAAATTTGCTGTTCTTGCACGCTACAATACGTACAGAAATAATGAATTACAGCAAATGGCATAAACATAAAAACACTCGATCCATGAGCATAAATAGCATGTTGTCATAAGTGATGAAATATGAGCTACTATTGATAATGGATAACTCGTTCATTTGATGATTAATTTAGTTTTCTCTTTCCCTTATTATTCTTATAACACTTGAAAAAATTTTCTCAATATTTTAATCATATCTGCTTTTTAATTATTAAATATTTTGGTGAAAATTATTACAGTTTTTATCGGCAATTATCGTTATATTATTAAATGGAAAAAAATAAAGCATAATGAAACAATTCAAAATGAATTCCAGTCTTTCATTAGGTAAATATATATATTTTTTAATGATAAAAACATATATCAAAGTGATCAAGTATAATTTCGTATAGATCGAAATTAGTTTCACAAACTAATTTAATCGTAGTTTGTGAACTCTAATAAATTTTTTTCACTTACTATGTTTTGAACGATTTAATCGACTTCATTTAGGAATTCTTTCATGAAAATATGCAGCATGGAAACTTCATAAATTTATTTAATCTTTATATTATTATTAATTTAAATGGTTTCCCCTAATTATATATATATATATATATATATATATATATATATATATATATATATATATATATATATATATATATATATATATATATATATATATATATATATATATATATATATATATATATATATATATATATATATATATATAATATATATATATATATATATATATATATATATAAAATATATAAAATGAAAATGATGCTAATAAATAAAGTAATTCATTTCTTTATATTTTTTCCGTTACATTTCGATATTTATGATATATGAATCATAATATTTTAATACAGTTAACTCACAATTCAAGATACACGTAATTTATATTTACATCAAAAGTGGTTTTGAAATGTTAAATCAGAATTTAATTTAAGAAATATAATAACTTATAGTAGTCATTCATAGATACTCATTTTCATTTAATAGGCTAATTAATTTTCTTCAGTGAAATATAGGATTGTAATGCCGTAAAAATTTCAGTAATGAAAAGTTTCTTTTCATTACATAGAAAATTTTTATTTATTTTGTAATGAAGTGACAGTAAATATGTTGAATCTTTTAAGCCGCAGGGAAATAGATATCAAAAATTTTGTTGATATGAGTAAGTCCAGCGGAAAAGTTAAATTTTTAAAATATAGCATTCTCATCTGAGATAATATTACTAAATATCACAGACTTTAAGATAAGATAAGATAGGATTGTAAATATATTTTATCAATTAACTGTGTATGTTTTTAAAATAATTACATATTTTTAAACCTTTTTTTTTACGATTTAACTTAACATACTTTGATTTTGATCGACAATGAATCTCTGAAACTAAATCATAGCCAGGAATCTTTTTTATAATATTGACTACTAGAGATTTATTGCCAAAATGGATATTCATTAAAAGCATACGGATAAAAGTATACAAAATAGCAAATTTAAAAATGAAAGTTTTTTTTAAATACTGTAACTTACTTTAAAAGTATGGATTTGTAATTTTTTAAGACATTTATAAATTTGTTAATTCAAAAATTAACAGAGCATTTCTTCTTACCACGACTCATTTGAGTTAGTTTTATTGGAGGACAGAACTTTCTGAAACGAGTTTCATAATTTACGTATTCTAATAAAAATATATAAATTTATACTTTCCAAACATCAAAGGAATAATTTTTTTTAAATATTTAAAAAGTGTAGAAAATTGTTTTTTGATTTTGCAACAAATATTTTTGCCAGTACATGGAAAATATCATTTATTACTGTTTATATTATGCAATAATTTAAAAAGCAATTGAAATCTAGAAAATATTTAATTGCAATATATTTTGAAAGGATTTGTCGTATTGCCAATTAAAGTTTTTAAATGATCTATTATTCAATTTTTCTATTTAATATAATGCTGACTGTTTACTGATGGAAAAGTTATAAATATCTAAAAATTTAAAACATTGATTGTATGTATTTTTTGTGATAAAAATTTAACAATGTGAAAGAGAAGAGATTAATTTATCTATAATCTGAATTTTAATTATTTCATATTTAAAATAAATTTTAATTAATTAGAATGAATAAAAAATAAAGTGTAACTGTATAAAAATATTTTTCTTACAAAAATTATTAGAACAAATCAGTTTTAAAACTCACTGCAGTTTATAAATTTTATGAAATTAAAATTATCCAAGAAGATAAATATAATTTAAAAACTACTCCTGTTTCTTAGAATGAATCACGTGATGATTTGTGAATAACTTCTGAAAACTTCTAATTAAAGAAAGAGAATTATATTTTAAATCTAGGAACTGTAAAAGATTAGTATTTTCTATGTTTCATGTTACTTGTACTACATTTAGAAGTTAAAAATAATTTTATTAATACTTATTTTTTAAAAAGAAATCTTTCTTTGATTTGTCTGAGTTTTGAAACAAATATGTTGAAGAATATGCATGTAAATAAATATAGTTTCGATGCAGTATAGAAAACAGCTTGATAAAAATGCTTTTTTATTTTATTAACTGAACTAAATTTGCTTGAAGAATTTTTTTTTATTATAATTAACATTTATTTCTCATGAAAATACAAATTATGAGTTATAAAATGTAAAATATAAATTGAATGTAATGCAAATTAAAATATATAATATTCTTATTATGTCAAGATAAATTTGTTTTATAGGTGGATTATGTATATTTTATTAAACTAAGATTACAAAAACATAGTTTATAATCAAAAATATTTTAGTTGTTAGATTTTGCATTAAAAGCAAATTTGAAATCCGGTTTTTACTGATTATTTGTAGTTCTCCCTGAGTTATTAGAATTATGTGTTTAAATTTGCATCAATTTAATGATTATTTATATTGGTATTATAATTAAATGAAAATGTAAATAAGCACTCATAAATAATTTTGTATACGAAATAAAAGAGAGAAAAATATTCGTGTGAGAACTGTTGTGCAGATTTTCAAATGTTTTGAAAATGTTATGCAATAAATTCGTAATTGTTAAATTTAATGATGACTACTTGTGACCTTCAGTTTTATGAAGATGATTTGTTATCGATTTCAAGGTCTTCGATGCTTTTGGGGGTCAACTTGAATGCGGACTTTGACCTTTCGTCTTTGTTATCCTTTGAAGAAGAGTAATGTAAATATCCAGCTGAGACTCCGCATGTACATTTTACGTAATGACAATGACCAGAATTAATTTTTCAGGACAACAACATGACACAAGATTAAGATTTTCGGTTTCATTGTCATAATTTAAAGTAAAGTCGAATAAAAATAAAAGCATAGAAGAGTGTCATGTAAAGTAAGAATTAAACGCTCACCTATGAATTTCAAGAGGTCAGAACTGAAGGAGTGGACACTTTGCACGTAGGTGGAAGCAGAGTGGCCAAACATGTAGATCATGTCGAAAGGACGGAAGAAATGTAAATAAGCTTGTTGCTAATTTTTTCCCTCCGCTCTTTCTCTGTTACAAACTCTGGGGATCTCTTTCCGATGTTGCCATAGCCATCTTGTAACCTACCGCAGGAAAGAATCGATCTGAGTAAAGCGGCATTTGTTTGCATGGTCTTCCGCCGAAAAAGTAGTCCACCAGGAATATCTTTCATAGAGCCGGAGTTTTAGAAAAAGCTAAAGAAGGAATGTGAATATGGTAATTAAGGGGGAAAATAGTGGGAATTTTCGGTATGATATTAAAGAAGCTTCTTATATGATAAAAATCGGGAATCTAATATGATCGTAGTGTGATAATGATGCTTTTACAATGCATTTGCAAGATCTTTTGCTCTGATTGAGTAAACTTTAAATGACATTACCTTATTTTTGTTAAGTACTGCATGAACTTTATACAAGAGAAAAGAATTCTAAGCTGCTTGAGACACCAATTTTAAAATTTATACTCATTTCATTAAAATGTTTTCCACTGATATTGGTTAATATTTACCAAAAAGACATTGATGTAACAAAATCCGATTTTCCTATATTTATCATTTTAAAAGTTAATGTGATATACTACTCTAAGGATTAATCACTTACGCTTGATACACGTTTTTAGTTTAAGAAATAAAGGTTTTTATTTTCATTTTATATGTTTATGTTTATTCTGGACACAAGATATGAAAGAATTTATCTCACTAATTGGATTACCCAATATTGTTTCAATAACTGATCTAAAAAGGAAACTAAAATACTTGTTAAATTTTAGAAATCATTGAGTACTAATTTGAAAGAAGAATAAAATATTTATCAATCAACTGGATTTTATTTTTCAAGATAAATTGCCCATGCTTTTTATTGAAATAAATTATTCTAGTCTCATGTACTAGATTGATGGATTCTAATTAATATGTGACTATCGTTTTCGAGATATTATATAATTTATAGTAACCATATATATTTTAATATTACAGATTAGATAAATTAAAATTAGAAAATAGAAAGATAAATAATAGGTTATATTAATATGCTTAGGAGGATAAAGTTGAAAAAATACTTATATAACTATCACAGTAAAAATATTAATAATAATGAAAATTTCGTTTATTATGACTTTATCATGCAAAATCTGTATGATGAATTCATACTTGCTATCAAACTGTGTCATATTTACATTTAAGTTACTGTAACGTTTCATTACTTAAGAAATTTCGAAAATATAAGTGATAATGCAATAATGCGTATTATTACAACAAATGATTCATGATTCTCATTACAGAAAACAATGTGAGAGGAAAATTTAATAAAATTAAAATCTGCTACTTAAACAAGTAATGAAAGACTGTACCCCAGGAAACACAAAATATATATTTTTCTCGTATGTTTTTTTAAATTTATAGTTAGTAGAAAATTTTATGCGAATGGCGTGAAAAGAAGAACTATAGGATTGCATTCATAATTGTATTTTTTAATGTTAAATGTTTTAGATCTCAATGAAAATCGTTAATAGCATGCAAAGTATCTTAAGAGTTTGCATAGGTATAAAAAGGCATAATTATCTACCTAACTTAAGATGCATAAATTCTTAAACAATTAATAAAAAATATCATAATATTATATGATATTCAAAATTATAAAAAATTAATTGCATAAACTCTTAAACAATTAATTTTTTTGTAATTATGAGCATCATATTCTTTTGAATATCATATTCATGTGACATTTCAATGTGCATTTAAATATATTATGAAATAAATCTTCTTTTTTTTTATAATATTTTAAAAATAAGATAACCAAAAATTTTTTGTCTTTTTGTATTCTAATGATAATTGAATTTTATTGCTAACTTAGAATATTCATGTAATCGTCAGTTTTTATAATGTTTTATTTTATTAAAAGGTAATAAATATTTTAAATTTTTTATTGAAATGAATATTCCAAGAATAACAAGTTTAGAGTTTTTAACTATGGAAACTTAATATAACCCACCAATTTAAATCTGCTTCATTTACCCTTGTATTGATAGGCACTTAGCCTGCTCTGAGGTCTTCCACGTTATGGAATTTTCTTCTTCCAAGGACATTCAATTTTTTTCTGGAGTTGAAAATGTGTATTGGGACTGATATTGAAACAAAACTACTATGTGATTAATTGAGTCAGGAAGGAGTTAAGCATTGTGAGTTCAATTTTAAGTCATGATATAATAATTTCATAAGAGCATTTAAATATTAATCATTTTCCCATGAAAACAAAACTAAGCAAACTCTTTACTTTCTCACTATAATTTTGTATGAGCTTTGATACAAAATTATTGCTCTCTAAATGCTCTCTAATTTTAATGCATCAATAAAAAACTAAAATTATTTGAAATTTTTTAAATAGATAAACTTGAATGTAATCACTTTTATGAAACTAGAATATCTAACGAAATATTTTCCAAAACACTTCATATTAAAAATTTTTATGCAATTTTTATTGTGAAACAAAATTTAATTATTGCAAAATTTAATCAGCATCATAATCCAGAACAACAAATGAGATCAATCCAGAACATGTGATCATATACTCGACTGCCTTAACTTATTTAGAAGACATTCCGATGAGGATCCACACTTCATATGATCCGAGTTCGTGGTGTCATAGACTTGGTTTAGCTTAGCTGACGAGTGGAGACGGGCAAAAACAACAAATAACAACAAATATTGCAATGTAAATACGTTTATTTGGAATAGTTAAAATAAGTGTGCATGGTAATTTTTAATGCTCTGAAAATATTGGTTTCATTGATCTCTATATTTCATTAGAACATAATATATATATATAAATATATATATATATATATATATATATATATATATATATATATATATATATATATATATATATATATATATATATATATATATATATATATATATATATATATATATATATATATATATATATATATATCACAAAATGTAAAATGAGATCACACAAAATAAACCTGTAATTTTTTTTCCCTTGCGTTTATTATACTGATGATTTATAAGTAAATTAAAGAGTATAGTTATATAAAAACTTATTTTGATTATCTAAACTTCAAAAAATTGAATCTTAATTTTTTATATGAAACAAAAAGTGCGTAAATTAATCAAAATGATAAAGAGAATTCGGAGACAGACTATAAATAATGTTAGGAATCTTATCTTTTATCCGGGTCATTTGAATCGTAATACGGAAGATTAACTATAGTAGATTGATAGTTAAGTTAGATTTAGCATACATATTTTATAATTTTTTGATAAAAATGATTAAGAGGACAATGATCATAAATATCTTTTTTAGCCTTTGTAATACTAGATTGGAGATTGATTCTTTTTCTCTTGTATTGAAAGTCAAGGAACCTTTGCTAAAAGCATTTTGTTCCAAGTTTTGTATACGAAATAAATTATTTCCTTCTATAATAGTGTCCCCTACTTTGTTTATAGATTTAGAAAGGTCCTTTATGAAGCTGAGGTATAATTCTTCAGTATCAAGAGTACCTAAGAGAATCTGTCGAGTTTGGCAAAGGCGTCATATTCATTTACAATATGATGCGCCATTTTAGGGTTTTATGGCATTTTATATATACAAGTTCTTGTTAAAAAATCTCATCATATGAAGTTGTCTTTTTTATCCTGTCAAGAGAGTCAGACATGTTATGAATAGCTTTCTGCTCTATTTTACATATGGTTAGTCAAAAGGTCATTTCTAACTGTGCTTTACAAGGAGTATTTTTTATTTCTTCAGTTGATATATTCTAGGTCTATGTCTGAGGCTTTACTTGCATGAGCAGTGGTTTCTAATCCCAAAAAATAGAAACGTCTTCCTAAGTCAATGGATAAGGCAATATAGTCTGGCAGTTCGTCACATACATTTCAGGATCCGTTAGAACACTATAGCCACAATACCATGCATCTTAGACACCAATCGCATAACTTCAAGGTTGCGGGTATGGGTTCGGGGCATCTTGTAAAGCTGTCCTTTCAAAATAATGGGAAAGGACGTTCGTCTACCCACCACCTGCCGAGCAGTAGCCACTAAACCTCTGGGTGAGGTGGTTTGTTTAATTAATTTTTTTAAAAAGGATTCTGTTTCATTAATTTTAGTTTATTCGGTTATTTTTTAAATTAAGGAAGTATTCGTGTTAGCATTTTGCTACTTAAATTTAGCAATAGCATTTTATGCTTATTTCCAGTCAAAAAAAAAAAAAAAAAAAAAATACTGAATTAGTTTGGTGAAAAGAGAAAATTATTTAACATCACATTTTCATTTCTTGTAAAGAAAATCATGGCAATATTTTTAATCGTATCGACTAAAATGTTCTATCTTTTGAACCATAATTCAAGTTTGCGAAAGTTATAGTTGAGAATTCAAGTATATAATTAATGGGGTGTTGTGCTATGACAAAAATACTATGGCTGTTAATAAGGTCCAGGAAGTTAAATTAAACAAAGAAAAGTCAGGTTACAGTTTGGGTTCCTGGAGGATATCTCATTTAGTTTTCTGTGAAAAGAGTTTGTTTTATCGATTTGTATGTGAAGAAGCTACAACTTGTTACATGGGAAATAACTAGATAAATACATGGATCAGAGAGATCAATAATAATTAGTTTATAGATCTTCACCCTAACTCTATTAAAGATCTTAATTATGACAAAGGACATACATCAATTGTAACGTGTACACCATTTAGCTATGATTTTGCTTACTGTCAAAAGTTGATGAGTGATGGATGGATGTGTTTTTATTTTAAAATCCATGATTCCAATTTTTATCCAAGTTCTGCTTAGAAAATTACTGCTATGAGACTTTATTGAGCTGCTTTTTGTTGTCGAGAAGAAGTTAAGCATTGCTTTATTCTGGTAAAATATCATTTTCCTTGAAAGGGTTTTCCCTGATATCTGACCTCAGCATGTGTGCCCTTTTCTACAGAAGTGTGGCGTGGGTGTGAGGAGCTTTCTTCTATCATTTTAATTTTATTTTAGAAAGTTTTCTGTAATTTTTAAGCTTTTACATATATTTTCTTATAAAAAACCTCATAGTTATTAGCTGCTCATTTAAGAATACTAATGCTATTAATTTAAATGTTTACCATCCATATAAAAACTTTAGAAAATTGTAGAATTTTTAAAATATTCATTAGGATAAATTTTTAAATACTTCCAGTTATCTTTTGCTGTGTGTTATCTCTAGCAAGCTATCGAAATTAATATAACAATGAAAAATATAATCATGTTAATTAATATAAATCTTATTGTTTATATAGATAATTGGATTTCTTGAAGTGAATATTTTGTTAAAATGAAAATGTTCAGAGCTGTATTTTAAATAATTGTATAAATGTAAATAAATTGTTGTTAGTTTACTATAGTATTTTATGTATTTCGCAATAAACACATAATTAAACATTATTAAAAAACCTATGAGGAAATTCTGGGTTTTATTAAATCTGTAGAATTATATATTTTGGGTTACATTAAATGAGTGAAACTTGATAACTCACATAAAAAAATTCTTTCATTTAAAACGTACTTATTAAATGCATGTTTCCACAAAATGAAAAATACGTATAAATACACATGAGATCCAAGTGTATTTCTATGCAAATTTTCTAAACATAAGAGTTAAAATAAAAGCTTTACTATTAGCAACTCATATTTAAAACTCAAAAGGATTGCCAAATTGGCAAAATGTACACATTAATATGTGCAAGAATAAATCATCACCAAGAAATAATACTCCGATTGTTTTACGTTTTATGCCTCCATTGTTTTACGTTTTATGCCTCCAGCAGACCTCCATTGCTCTTAGCTCAGGATGAGCTTTAGATAGAGATCAATGGAGAATTTGTTTGATAATTTTTTAAGGATTATTACAACATTACAATAAAAGAATCTTATGTCTTTCTAAACAATGCATAAATAAAGAAATTAGGTTAACAAATTAAAACATTTACATGACCTATGAAGAATAGAAATTACAAGTGTTCCATCAGAAAAATTGTAATTAAAATTAAATTAAACTGTGCAGTATAGGTGTACGAAAGTATTGGGTTTAAAAAAGAGAAAATCATAGTTTGAAGTGGATGGAGTTTTTGTTCCTTAAATATTTAGAAATATCATTTATTTAGTTTTCTGAGCATCTCTTCGAAGTTAAAACTTGGGTCTTCATTTTGCCGGATAAATTTCTTTTGTTTTCAACGAAGAGAAGAGTTGATCTTTGTCAATTAGTAAGTCAGTTAATTGCTCATGGTCATTAGCCTATTGAGAGTTTGGCTGGAATGTCAATCTTCCATAATTTTCTTTTTTCAAATTATTTCCCATTGAGCTGTTGGAGCTGCCATATTCCAGGATGTTGTAAAAGGACAAGTTGTCAAGTGGTGAAATGGGTTCCCCTTATCTATACACGTGCAGTAGTGGGTTGAAGCTATAATAAAGCGTCTAAAATACGTTGAAAAGGACCCAGTGAGGTAAAGCATTTCGTTTTTCTAGATCAATGCAAAAGATGCAAGATTAAACTCTAAATCAAAGAAGAAACGGTATTTATTACTGTTGATTCAGTCTTTTTGCCAACTTTTCATTACCCAGTTTCTGTGGGGAGCTTTTATTGAGTATCGAGGGAGCGGTTTGATTATCAGAGATAGTGATATTTTTGAAGTCTAACTTTTCGTTACCTTCTGATTACACGTGCTCTTTAATCCAACTGATTGTGATAAGAGAAAAATAGAGAAGATCATTCTGGATAGATCACAGTATGGGGTTTTGCTGGTAGGGTTCAGAATTGATTTAATAAACACTGCGACACACCAAATAGTGATGGGAGATTAATATTGATTACCTTGTTGCTGTTTCTTACTTTTTTAAAGCCAGAATTTCTGCATCTGAGCCTGGTCTGCCATACTAATGCATAATCATCCTTATCAAAAGAGACTACTGCTGTTCCTACTAACTTCCTGTTTTCGATCCATTAGTGAAGATATAGATCTTGCCATCCTCAAGGGTTGCAATATTAGTTTTTTCATTAACTGAGATTTGAGATTCCAAAGGAAAAATTTCGGATGGATTGAATCTATCTTCATTTCGACTTCAATGTCTGGTGATGATGGGAGAGGAAGATCAAAGCAGGGAATATGGCTGCGTGAAGGAAAATAAATTTTGCTTCTGCTTCTATTGTAAGATTTGGTGGTAGGATTCCCGTTATTACTTGAAGTGCTGACGTTGGAGTAGTATGAAATGGTCCTGTGACGTTGAGTAGAAATTTTTAATTGAATAGAGATTTATGGATAACTTGGCAGAAAGTGGATTTCTCCAAATGGCTGTTCAAAATTAAAACATTTTTTCAGTTAAAGTTTTACATAATACTGTTGGGTATTTTCTTTGAATATCTTCACATGTTACCACAATTCTTTTAATTCTTTCATATTGTAGAAGGTCTTTAATCCCTGTTTTATGTTGTGTACCTTGAAATTTACCTTTTTTTATTATCAAATATGATGCCTAGTAGTTTGATGGTATCTGCCTTTTAAGTCGATGCGAGAATTTGTAGCCCAAGTTGTACTTTAGATATTAGGAGAAATTTTGTTTTTTGATATACGATCTTGAGATTGAACTCACCTGTCCACGATTATAAAAGACTTAGAGTTTTACTCGACACTTTTCTAAGTTTAATTTCACTTCGTGCTGCTACCGCGAAAGTGAAATTATTTGCTTTACGTTGTGGCCTGATTCAATATATTCAATTTTGGGAAATGTAGCAATATAAATGATAATATTTTAAATGTGTTAACTCATTTGATTAAAAATATTTTATTTGAAGATAAGATTTTACTGTTCAAGAACATTTTAAAGAACCTATAATATTTAGTTTAAATAAAATTCATATATGTAATCCCCCACATGTGCTAAATATGCCTCAAGGCAGACGACTGAAAAAGAAGAACTATTTTCATATCAATTACTTTTTACATTTGTGCACAGTCAAGTATGTTTATTGTAAAATCAGAGATGATCTACTAAGTATGGTACTGACTAGGGATCTATAATACTTAATGATGTTTCAAGTTTCCAGCTGTGTCTTCATCACAATAGCAGGCACCTGGAACTATCTAGAGCAGTACAATGATCCCATTCCTAGTATTTTTTACACATGTACACAAGAAGGAATTATGATCTAGTGCCCTTTCACTTTTGTAAGTGGTTCCCTTTTTTAGTCTTTTTAGCACATTTATTATTCATCTGTCTACGTATGACGATATCACACTATGAATTATTTTCGTATAATTCTTTTTCGGTGGCTATAAATTGATTTTTTCTCTTAAAATAATGCTTGAACATATAGACATCTATTATGATTTGCTTTCAAAGTTTCACAAGGTTACCTTGGTGAATTTAACAATCTAATCCCTGTCTCATAAAACAAATTATGAAATGAAAAAAAAAATGACTTGAATAATATCTCCGAACATTTAGAATTATCTCGAGATAATTGGATTAAGCATTTATCATATAGAGATAATTTAGAAATTGAATTATTTAAGATATTCAATTATGTTGAAATGGGGATTTTTTGTATAAAAATTATTAAATTCATTCATTGCATATTTATCTCTACTGTTTCACGCTGATAATTACGCCTATTATGCAAATACGGGAATTAGATTAAACTTATAATCATTCTCTAAACTCAATGCTAATTTCGAGAACTAATTTTCTAAAACAAGACCGCCCCATAATTTTCATTTTATTTTTTGGAATTTCTACGGAATTCAAAGCATATTATGTTTTTCAATGTAACTAGTGTAAAGGAATCAAAGTAGTGAGGTTTCAAGAAATGTTAAACATCAGAGCAAAAATGAATTTTGGTATAAAATTTCATTTTTAACAATATTTATTTATGAAGGAAAAAAATCTAATTGATACTTACGATATTTTTATTTTTTCTTATAATATCAATGAAATAAAATAAAAAATTCATTTATTAAAAAATAAAACTATAACAGTGCATTTGATGTACAAAAATCAGCAACGTTTGGACTACTTAATCATGTAACTACTTAATCATAAATTATAAACTTCTTTAACTACCTTAACATGTAAAATTTTTGTGGTGGTCTTTTTTTTTCTAATCATAATTTGATATCATAAATACCTAGAGTTAAAAATCCTTTATAAGACTTACAGAGAAAAACATAATGACAATTATCTATCATAATTATCAACATAATGACAATTAAGTATTATATCAACTTTCTCTTACAATTGTTCGAAATTCTTACAATTTCATTAAAAATCTATTTTTAATAATAATTTAATTTCTTTTTTTATCAGAAACAAATTTTCTGTCATATTATTTCTTAAGCAAGTTATAACTAAAACAGTGATGCTTGTGTAAAATTTAATCAGATATTTTCTACAAAATCATTAAAAGGGAGTCAAAATTAATTAAAAGATTAAATATTAAAGTATCAAATTAAAAATTACTTCATTCTTTGGCTTTTTAACTTTATTTCTCTTTATTTGTATTAATTAATTTCGAGATGACAGAAATATTAGTTAAAAATGTCCATATATACTTATACTAAATGAAATACCTATTTTAAATTTTACCCCCTATTGAAAATATCTTTTAAATATCAAATGATTACATGTCACATAATCTATATTTCAACCTATATTCACAAAACCTGCTATTGTATACTAATTTATTTTATTCAGAAATAGAATATATAAATAATATTTTTAATGTTTGCATCATATCATGCAAACATTAAAAATATTATTTAGTAGTCATATCAAGTACATTTGCAGTTCTATCGAAAATTTTAGAGACTATGGAAACTTTTAACATAAGTAATGTTTTGAGGGTTTTTTAAAAATATTACAATAAAATGATCTGGTTTTTGAAAAATTCCATATGGTCTTAAAAATAATTATAATTTGTAAAATATTTAGATCTAATTATTTTTATCATTCAAATTAACGATAGGAACGTTTCAATTTATATAAATTAATTCATATTATGGAAAAAAAAATTACATTTCGTCGAACTTAATTGATGAGAATTCTGATCATTAGTTTTAACATAATGTTATGATAAGTAATGATAACTGGTAAAATTATATTTAAAATTTTCTTCATATCATTTTATAAAAAGTTAAAGTTGTTTTGCACTGAATTAAATTTAAATTGTATTATAGGGAAACATGAAAAAATTCTATTTTGATTTGAAAAATAAAATTTATTTACGTTTAATTTATTTCTGAGCTAATGTAAAATACTTTGATGGACACTAAATTCAATATAACTTAATACAACGTTGTCCATTTCATTCAATTTATTTTAAAATCTAAAATAAACATTGTTCTTTATATAAAAAGCTTTATAATACAAAAAAAATTCAAACATGAAATACATTAATGTATTCTATAATTGTTTTCGAAATTTAT
Source organism: Latrodectus elegans (assembly GCA_030067965.1). NCBI lineage: Eukaryota > Metazoa > Arthropoda > Arachnida > Araneae > Theridiidae > Latrodectus > Latrodectus elegans. The sequence continues at coordinate 44,737,680 of CM057814.1, forward strand.
TTAAATATTAAATGAAATATGTCACTTATTTATCTCTATTATTATATTAAGACTACATATCTAAATTATATTTTATGAGATATTTTAAAATGTTTTCATAAAAGTCATTCACAAAATAAGATTCATTTATATTTTCAAAACAATAATAATTCAACTAATTAACATATTTTTTATTTTTAAAAGAAAATTGCTTTAAGCTAAATTAACATAAAAGGGATAGTTAAAAGTATGTTCACCATTACTGAAACAATTGATTAGTTCTGTTGCAAAACATAAGAAAAAAACCGATTAAATTTTTCAAAATTTTTGATTTTTATTAATTTTGAGAATATTTAGTGATACATAAAAGATATTATTCAGCTTCAGAAAAAGGTGAATATTTTTAATACTTTTTCCTCCTTAAAAATTTCACTGAGATTTCAACTAAACTATCAGTAACAAATTAAATCAAATTAATGATAATTTTAAATACTCGGTATATTAGAAAATTAAAAACAAATTTAACGAAGTCAAAAAATTAAAGGAATGAATAGTGTGTTTGCTTTATTTAAATTAGAATCAGGTAAATTTAAACAGAATTAGTTGAGATTGTTCTGCATAATGAATTTAAAAATATTTGTAGTCGAGATAAAAATAGTTATTAAAAGTGAATTTATGTCATGAAAAATATACAGAGAATGGTAATTATATTGATAAATTTTTATTTTAAGATTAGATGAAAACATCATGCAGTTTTATTGATTATTTATGATAGGTTTTATTCACTGCTGGACACGATAAATACAACGCTCTGAAGGAAGCATACAAATAACATGAAATTCACAACATGCATTATCAGAGGTGAAATATGCAAATGATTAGAATTTCAACGTAAACTTACATCAGGTGGGTCAGTGAAGCCACTTCAAAGCAATATTTAAAGCTTGGAGATTTCGGCAATTGTTTTTTTTTTTTTTTTTTTTCTTTTTTTTTTAAATCGATCAATTATGCCTGGTAAAAAACAGTCATTATTTTTTAATCAAGTATCCGAGTTTCGACAGAGGAAGGATAGTGGCCTTCAAGATTATGGATTATCTTTCAGGGAAATCGGTATTCGTATAGGACGAAGTTAAACAACTGTAATGCGAACATATAATCGTTGGATGCAGGAGGGTACGACGGACCGACGTGTTCGATAGCATTCACTTGATGATAAGCAAATTGTGCGCATGGCAGTGACGGTTCACTCAGTCACATCATGAACAATAGCACAGCACATTCTGTATGGCATCATCCGAGCTCTGCCCATACCATTCGATGCCGTTTACAGCAGAGTGGTCTGTCGTTCATTGCTTCATCTACCCTTGACGAAGAACCACAGACATTTTCGCCGCCAATGATGCGATGAAAGAAAGAGGTGGGCTGCAGAATGTAATGAAATTGTCTTTACTGACGAGTCATGCTTCTGTATGTAACACCACTATGGTCGCATTCGAGTCTGGAGACACCGTGGAGAGAGGATGTTGAACAGCTGTGTTATGCACAGCCACACTGGTCCTGCACCGGATATTATGTATAGAGAGGTATTGGATGTCACTCTCGCAATCCTCTAGTAAGCATTGCTAGTATTTTAAACAACCAATGCTATGTCTTTGAGGTATTGGAGCCATTTGTCCTTCCTTACTTTCAGAACTTGCCCACAGTTATATTTCAACAGAATAATGTTTGATCAAATGTGACACGAATTGTCCAAGAATTCTTCGTCAATCGACAAATTGAACTGCTTCTCTGGCCGGCTGCCTCTCCAGACTTTTCACCAATAGAAAACATGTGCTCCATGGTTGCTCAAGGATTGACCCAGATTACATCCCCAGCTGCCACGCCAGATCAACTTTGGCAACATGTAAAAGCTACTTGCTCTGCTGTACCCTAAAAACGCCTCCAAAGTCTCTTTGAATCAATGCCGAGTTGTGTGGCAGCGGTTATCTCCAACAATGAAGGCTACTCCGACTACTGATTTTGGCAGGAGCCATTCTTCACAGAAGTCTATAAACTTAATCATTTGATTCTTGGTCAACATGTTATCTACAAAAATAATTTTGATGTGATATCTCTTGTCTTTATTAGTGATGCAATTTCAGTGGCCAGTAGTATAGAATTCATAATTCCAGCCTCCAGAAAATGAAGAAATCTTATTGAAATGTTATATATGTAGTTAAAGTGAAAATATACTGAATATTTGGTAAAATATCATAAGTTACAGGAAATAATTTCTTATCACCCATGTGGACGGTTGTAAGTTTTCTTTCTATAAGTTAGTATAATTAACAAAATATCGATTTAATAAAAGATATTCGAATATTATAAATACTTTGAAAGAAATGAATGTGATAATAAAACTCCGTTTCTTTTGATTTTTTAAAGGCATAGTATGAAAAGAAAGGGTTTAAACAGTTTTAAATGAATCAGAAACACCGTCAAAATAATTTGCTTTCTTTTATAAAACTTTTTAGTTATTTTGACAAGAACAGTTATAATGGTTAGTAATTTGCTTCAACATAGACTTGTATAGAAATAACATTTTCTCATGGTGGATTAGTGCAGTGTTATTATTATTATTATGAACACATATTATCTGTGTGTTTTTATAGTTTTTAATTAAATAAAGTTTTGTATCCTATTTACAAAAATAATATCAATATGATTGATATTATAATTCTAGCATAATGCATGATGATTGAATGATTGCATAGTTACAAGCTTTATATATATCTGTACGAGGGTCACTCTGAAATTTTTGAAATACAACTAAGTTTTTAAAAATATACTTACAAAATTTTAGGTGTGTTCAAAGCAGTCTCCTCCAGCATCAATGCACTTTTGTAGACGAGTTTTCCACAAATTATATGCCTCAATCCATTCATTTCTTAGAATAGGTGAAAAAAATGCATTTATAGCCTTATCAATTGCTTCTTCTGAATGAAAATTACGTCCACGTAAGTTTTTTTTAGACTAAAGAATAACCAAAAGTCGCACATAGCTAGATCAGGTGAATACGGTGGATAATCAATAATTTTAGTTTGCTTTTGTTTAAGAAACTCAACTGTTAATCCAGCTGTATGTGAAAATGCAATGTCATTATGAAGCATTAGTTCTTTAACATTCAGTTCTCGTAGAATTTCTGGAAAACATTTAGTGGTATACCAGTTTGCTGTTACTGTCTTCTGTCCTTCCAACTTGATGGCTTTGACCAATCCCGTACTTCTGAAGAAAACGGCATACATCACTTTTTTCAGAGCGTGCTGTTTTTTCACCATTGTCGGCGTGGGATCATCTTTAAAGACCCGTACTTTGCTTTCTTGACATGTTGGAACGTCAAAAAACGGTATGTATGTTTCATCACCTGTTACAATTTTAGAAATGATGCGGTAGCCACCATCATTTAGCAATTTAAGAGTTTCTTTACTGATTCTCACACGCTCCTCTTTTTGGTGCTTAGTTAGATAATGGGGAACCCAACGGCAGACTACTTTTTTCATATGTAATTCTTCATGAATGATTTTGTGTATGGCTGCGGATCCAATGTTACGGTAATTCTGTATCATTTGAAAGGTACAGTGATTACCATCCATTAACATTTTTCGTATGGCAGACACTTTATCCGGGATTACTGCCGACGGTGGCCTTCCTATGTGTTCTTCATCCTGAAGAAAATTGCGACCTCTTCTAAATTCTCTAAACCATCTGAATACAGGAGCACGAGCTGGAGATTCTTCACTAAATGCTAATTGCAAGCGTTGAACGCATTCTTCTTGATTTAATCCTGTTTTAAAATCGTAGAAAATCATAGCGTGAAAATGTTGTTGCGTCAATTCCATTTTCTCTTCTGTTTAAAATTTATTCTACGCTAAACAAGTTGAAGTAAGTGAGTAAAAAATGTCCTCTGTGTTAAAGTGCTTTGTGTTTTAAAATTAAACAGTTATTTTTAATTTGTAAATTCTCGTCTGTGCGTATATCAAAAATTTCAGAGTAACCCTCGCGTGTTATATATATACATATATATCAATTCAGTGACTCATGTACAAAAAAATTGTTTAAAATCAATGTAAAAACTAAACAGGAAAATGTTTGATATAGAATTTCAAATAACAAACAAACAATATAATCAATAGAAAAAGTATTATTATTTATTTTTATTTTGTAAATTCTCGTCTGCGCGTATTTCAAAATTTCAGAGTTACCCTCGTATATATATATATATATATATATATATATATATATATATATATATATATATATATATATATATATATATATATATATATATATATATATATATATATATATATATATATAGGAGATTTAAAAGTATTTAATGATATAATCGATAGAAATGTATTAGCTATGATGATAAATTAAACATTAACATATGTAATCTAGGATTGGAATCGAATGTTAATGTAAGTATTTTCTGCATTATTATATGATAAAAAATAAATAGTGTTTTAAATGCTGATTGATTTAACAAGGTTTCTGTATTGGAGAGGATTTTGGATCTATGAAAATAAATGCAATGTATTCAAGTAATTTTAAAACATGTAAATATATATATATATAACTCGGTATTAAAATTTTCAAAATATAAAATTATAAAAATGTATACCGAAGTCAAAGAGTTTTTATTTTAATAATAGAAATGACCAAAAAGATGAACATTAACAAAATTCGAATAAATTTCTCGATATTATGCTTGATTTATGGCGTAAACGAAAATAATAAAAAGAAAGTCGCCAAACATAATTACTAGTGTTGCTTACATCAAAAATAAATTGCGAAGAAATCCAGAAATGAAAAAAGTTTGATCATTTAAAATAAATTAATTTTTCAATACTCTTTATATAACTATTCAGCGTAATTTTAATGCAATGAAATAATAAGTTAATATTTGTAATTGTAAGTATAGACTTTATTTGAGAAATATGATCTACTTTGTTAAACCAAACCATTTTTTTTGAAAAAACATTCGATTTTAAATTGAAATTTATTTGCTGACGGATCTTCCTTAGCCTTATTTATTTGTGTTATGAAAGATTGCTTTTACTTTTTGATTTTTTACCTGTTATTTTTTCCCCTATACTACGTATTATAAGATATCATTTTTTCATCGATTCTCCTAAAAGAGATTTCAAAATATCCATTTACCTGAATTTTAATGGTGATAAATCTTTTCACTTCTTTTACAATGTTACTTTGAGAAATAAATATAGATATGTTATTTTAACCATGTTTATCAAGAAAAAAAGAAAAGAAAAAATAATCAGAATATACTGTAAAAATAAAATCAAACGTACAAAATAACTTAACAGCTTATCTCATTAGATATGTCATGAAATTTCTTTGAATTAAAAAAATTCTATAATTATTCACTGTAAAATTTAAATATTTAATAAACTCAATTAAATGCCATATTTGTATTTTTAATGAATAACATTGATAAAGTTCTTTTCATTAAGCTTTAATTTATTAATGTAAGCTTCCCATGATTAAATTAAAATTACAAGATTTTAAATTCTAATCATAATTATCCTTTGAAAATATTTCTGATTCAAGCAATAATAAGACAAAATTTGTAAGGAAAACCAAGTTTTAATTTAAAAATACTAGCGATTTATCAAAAACGTTTCAAATTTTTTTTTACGTTTTTAGAAACATTGCTATTTTTAAAAATTGATCATAGATTATTACCTTCTATTCTTTTTGATTTTGATCAAATGTACTTCATCTCTTTTATTTGACGAGGAATTTCATATTCATCGAGGAGGAGGAATAATTTAATTTTGTTAATGTGCTTGAATAAAAAATTAACTACAATATATTATCTCCGGATTCATTAAAAAATTTTTAAAAATATTTTTTAATATTTCTCCAAAGTAATATTTTTACATTTTTCTTAATTTTAAAGTTTAACATCTTAAATGCAACGTGATGGTATCCTAAGGGCTGAAGGTCATTGAAAAGCATTTTAACTCCCACTACTTAAGTGGCCTTCCTGGGGGACTTTTGAAGAAACTGGACATTATTCATGGATCACAAGAGAAGAAACACGGAAAATTCCTTAGCACACAACCCAACAAGGCAAAGATGCTACATCGGTAACTGCTGTGTTACCACTAGGTGAATATCATACCGTAACATCTTGAAGAGAACAGTATTGTATATTTGATAAGGTTCTCCTTTGTGTGGTTAGGTTAGTGAATTTATTATCTACACCTTACACATAATGATAATTGCAATTACTTTCAAAATCAGATTCTAGACAAAAGGAAAATACTTGCTTTAATTTGATTAATCGTAAAATTACAATTTAGTTACCTTATGACTAAAATATCATAAAAAGTGAAAAACATCATTCTAAATGTTATTGAAAATAATCGCAAGCGATATAAAAAATAAATAATAAAACCATTTTTTAACTTTGTAAATTTATTTGTGTATAAAAATATGTTAATTTTTAAACTTTAATCATTTTTTAAATGAATCCTGTTGTTTGGATTATGAACTTAAATTTGTTTTATTTTAGATTTTTCGATCTTCTTTGTTTTTAATAAGATTTAAACGTTAAAATTGTATTATCCTAATGCGAACAAAATATGCTGTATTCTCAATTTTTAAGTTATGAAAATAAAAATATTTTTTTGTTACTTATTACAAAAAGTAGTAAATTTATAAATGATATCAAAGTGATTTTTGCGAAATAATTTTTGTGACTTTATTTAATACAATTTTAAGCATCAATGAGAGAGTTATTAAATTTTGTTAAACAATTTTTAAGTGGTTTTTTTTATTAATAATGGTAAGACGGAAATAAATTAACACTTTTGTAACTAGAATAAATAATAATTTATAAGACTGTTTATTTAATAATAAAATTATTTAAACTTTCATTTACTTCATCAATATAAATATTTCGTTTGCATGAATTTCCAGAAAAATATAGAAAAATGAAGTTTGTATTTTCAAAATGAATGTAAAAGAACTTTAAATGCTTTTAAATAAAATAATTATGCAATTTTAATTATATATGAAATTATGCAGACATATTATATACATAGCATAAGCAAATAATATAGATTAATGTATGTTAAGAAATTTTCTATGTAATATTTCCAATTGAACACAGATGAAATTTCTTAAGGAAAGTGATTTAAAATTTTTGCAACACATTTTGAAGAAAAAATTTTTTTGCAAAAATATCTTCCGTAAATCATAATCAAAAATAGGCATTTCTATCATTTTAAACTATTTTTCAAAGCAGTTTTAATTATTTTAAATGTGTTAAATTTTACTTTATTAAGAATAAATATCATACACACACACACACACAGACGCACACACACACACACACACACACAGACGCACGCACTCACACACACACGCACACACACACACACACACACACACACACACACACACACACACACACACACACACACACACACACACACACACACACACACACACACACACACACACACACACACACACACACACACACACACACGCACACACACACACACATTTTCAAAACATATATGCAACAAATGATTTTTTGATTCATTTTTCTTATATTTTACTTGTAAACATCTATTTACGGAAAAATATTGAGTTTGTTGAATAAAAGAAAAAAAATATTTTTTTGCTTCGTTATCATTTTCAATACTATAAAAATTGGAAGTTCGCTGAAAATGAATCAGAAAGTTTTTAAAAGATATACATTGTTTTTCTTAGAGGCATTATTTTATGAAAAAAATGCGAAATAGATTAATGAAATGAATTTAATAAATTTAGATGTTAATTGTGATATTATGAAAATAACTTTTCAAGTTTTAAACGCCTAATTTTTCTAATTAATCCATGTAAGTACAGATAGCAAAATTCATTAAATTTGATCCTTAAGTAGGAGCTAAACGAAAGAAATACAGCGAAGTTATTTATTTTAATGAGACTTATTTATAAGCAATTGAGTAGCACTTTTTTGCAAGTTTTATTCTTATTAATGTTACCCTTATTTTACAAGTATTTTCTTTTTGTTCTCAGTTTTATGCATAATTTCTACAAATGATTTAACACTTCTGTTAATAAGAATTAATTTGTAATTTATAATCTTTATCCCAAGAAATTAAAAAAAATACTTATGATATTTTATTTTGAAAGCAAATTTATGTTCTACATCTCTTAGAACTTAAAAGTTTCTAATGATTCACTGTACTTTTTACAATTTCAAATACTGATGACTTATGTCAAAATTTGATCAACATTCATCAAAATAAGAAAAAGAACGAAAAGAGAAGAAAATAAAAATTTTCTGTTAAGTTTTTTGAATAATGGTTAGGGCAGTTTTAATAGCATTTTATAATAGTAAAGTTCTTTTATAGCCTCCAGAAGTATTGACAGTATTTATCAAAAAAGCTTTCCAAGTAATCAGAATTATTCTCTCTCAATTGCTCAGAAATATTAAGAAAATACTGAAGTAGATATTTAAATGAACGTTTAAGTAAAATATAATTAATTTTTGTTGAAATTTATCTTTGAATATAAATAATTTTATACATATTTTCTCACGAAATGAATTGTAATTAAATGAAAAGAAGTTTTAAATTTAGTATAAAGTATGCTAATTTCGCTAAAATTTAAGGACTTATATATATATATATATATATATATATATATATATATATATATATATATATATATATATATATATATATATATATATATATATATATATATATATATATATATATATATATATATATATATATATATATATATATATATATATATATATATATATATATAAATCAATCAATGGTGTTTGGTGTTTGAACATTTTACTAATTGTACCGCATTTTCTCAGTATGAGGACATTGTGAAGAAGTATTGGAGGTTCCGTGAACTGATGGGTTAAGCTTTAGTGTTTGTCACCTGTAAATAATTATTATAAAATATATTAAATTATCAGAATGCTTACTTAATAGATTACCTTTTAATATTTAAAATAGAGAAAAAAAGTAAATTGCGTATCATTTGTAATTTTTATTTTCTTAAACTATTTTCAACATAAAATGCCTCTAATTTGTATGGTAAATCAGAATGAGAACCAGGAATTTATAATGCATGAAAAAATTTCATTTTTCTGGATTAATGGTTCGAAATATTACATCATCTGGTAGATTAAATAAAATCAATTGAGAAAGCTCAAAATTATTGTATTTTTATCATCGTGCTATATAGGAACGTCTAATTATATGGCTGAGAATATATATATATATATATATATATATATATATATATATATATATATATATATATATATACTGATAAATATTTACGTCTAAGAGAATAAAATAATCTGATTTTCAACAAATCTGTTTTAAGCGATAGATTTTTGATGAAAATTAACTGCTCAATATATGGAAATTTTCTCCTGTAGTTTAGGGAACACAGGAACTATTTTAGAGGAAATTTAATATACTTTTTAATGACTTACCATTGTCGCTAGTGTCGGTCTCATAGCCTTGATTGGTGTAACCTACATTTTCATGCGGTAGGGAATGGATATTGGGTACATTAGGATGATTGAATTCTATTTTCTCGGATGGTAAGGAAGAGGAGCCGGAATTTTGGTCCAAAGAGAGAATCTCCTCTTGTTCTATGAGCTCTTCTTTTAAAGATGATCTATGCTCTTGAAGACCAGGCATTATCTAAAATTGGGAAAGAAAAATTATAAGAAATTTGTATTTTCTGTACGTTTTGTAAATGAATAAAATTCAGTAGGGGCATCCATTTGAATTGTTCAGGTTAAAATAAATTTAAAATTGATAAATTAATTTATGCAATGTGTATCGTTATTATCATTATTAGAAATTTAAATTTTGAAATCAAGTGGTTAATAATTATGAATACTTTTTTTTGTCTCATTACACTCAAAAGATTTTCTTCTGGATATTAACAACGCCTAGCGGATAGTTAAGTAGAGAGAGGGAGTTGTGCACGAATATATTAAGCACTTGAAAGATCTTAAAATTTACAACATGAGGGAGGAAACATTTGTAGATATTTTCTAGTATCCTTTCCAGGTAGATGGGTCACAGAAAGCAAAACACAACATTCATTTTCCATTGATTATCAAACATATCATCAAATTCTAGAGGCTACGATCAAGTTTGGGTAATTTTTATCTATTTGTTCAGCACTAATTAAGAAAGAATATATATTTAAACCCTTACAAACAGCAGCACGGTTTTAGTACTAATTACAGAAAAATCAAACTCTAATTCCTACAATAATCTCCAAAATGGTAGAAATGTAGACAGTTGAACGACCTAACTAGGAATTTCTCTTTAGGGATAGTTAGTTATTTATTTTTTAAATTCCATTTTTTAATCAATATTCTAATGATTGATTAGAATTTATTTTAAAGGCCTCATTAATGCTATCTCTTTGAAAAATTATTAAATCCATTAAAAATTTTAATACGCATTAAAACATCTGTATTTTTGAGGAATAAAGAAAAATATCAATTAATTATAGGATAATTTCATGTTTTTGCAATTTAAAGTTCACTAAAATTTGATGAAATTATCATACTAAATGTTTTAATCATAAGTTGATACACAATAGAATTGGATTCTAGATGGGACTTTTCATAAACATTGACTAATTTATTTGGGACCGGATGATTAAATTGATTTTTTTATAAAATCTTTACACACAAAGGAACAATGAGTTTAAAAAACAACATAAGAAAGATTTCATGTTTTCAATAAACTGTATGTGATTAAAAATTTCAATTTTTGATCTTATGTGCAAGAATAAATTAAAGTATTTAAATAATTTCATAATATTCATTATTTTTAGTTAAATTTCTGTCAAAGAATGTATTATTATCTACATGAAGATCGGCAGAAAATAAAACATTTGGAGATATTCAGATTTTTGACCTTGTTTAATGATCTTATATTTACTTTTAGTTCAAAGGTTCATAATCTTAAAACAATTTTTAAGAAGTTAAAATTTTAGATGAGTGAATTTTGGCCATAATTCACAGAATCCAGTTTAAAACATAAATCATACTCGAACCGAATTAGACCTCACTAGTAGAAAATGTCAATGTCATTAAGGTGACAAATTACAATTAATACGTCTACAGATATAAATATTAGTTAAACTTATTTAAAAACAGAGCTGGTAAGTGATTAGGATTGTTATATGATATCTATAAGACACAGTTTATAATTTCAGAAAGGTAATAAAATTCAAAGAATTTATAAATGAAATTTTTAATTCTATATTCACTGCACTTTTTGATTCTGCATTCAAATCGCTATGTGAATATAGTGCTGTTGGTATTTTATAAAGTCGAATTTCTATACTTTATCAATTTTATTTATATACTATTTCAATGTTTAAAGGATAGCCATTCACAAATAGTAAAAAAAGTTTCATTAAAATTTTAATTAACCAATTTTAGTGTTTAAATAATCTTAATTATAGGGAATGTATAAGAAGTAGTTAAAATAGTAAAAGGCATATATCTCATCCAAGGGCAAATATTTCTTTGTTGTATATATTTTTATTAGTGTATTTAAATTAACTGCTAAATGAGGACGCTAACAAAAAGTATTATGTTTAGTTTACGATATAATGTATAGAAATATAGAATACAAAAAAAAAAAAAAGAAAACTAAGTATACCTGATGATTCTTAACATATTAATAGATTATCAAAATATCCCTAAAATTTCCAGAGAAATAATTTTATGGAAATAATATAAAGAGTAAAAAATATATACTTTACTTTTGTTACAGTACTTTTACATGCAAACAATTCTATCTGATATAAAACTTTATATATTACATTGCATTACAATATAACAACAAATGTATTAAATGAACCAAAAAATGAACATTTAATATTTAAGAATCTGACAGTCAATTGTTAAGATACATAAATTAATAGAACGAAGCAAACTTTAAAAGAGTTAAAATTAAGGATAAGATATTCATATTCCCTCATCCAGGAATTTCACACAAATCAAGATGAAAATTTTTAAATAAGAAATACAGTTTTGTATATCAGTTTTTAAAAATAATTTTATTCATAAAATAAAAAAAAAATTTGTAATATTGTTTTATTCAAAATGTTAAAGGTATTTGATTTAAAAGCAGTTTTGCTCAAAAACGTTTGTCATTTACTAATGTATCATTGATTAACAATTACTTTAAAATTCAATCTAATTTTAAATGATTGCCAATAATTTATAAAACTGCGCAGAACATAAAATTTAGATACTATTCATAAATGTTTGTAAGAGCCCCCAAATAAAATGTTAACTTTTTCAACCATCAAATTTAAGCAGGCGCATAAATATCTAGAATTTTATTTTATAAAATTTTTAAAGTAATATCCCCTCCTTCTCAGAATGGATTGAAACGCATTGCTTTGATATAGTTATAAGTGTGTGCTAGTAAATATATTAAATTACTTGTTTATTTATTTTCTGTGAAATGTGTATTATTAATCGGTATTTATTATTCGTAAAATATATCTAATCTAAATCTTGAATTATGCCAGTCATTTTCTAATTGACAATTAGAATTATATAGCAAAAGATTGATGTATTTTTGGAATTATTTTTCACATAAATGTAAGAGTTTAATTAAATTAGCGAATGATTTATTTAGAATTTTAATTTATATCTTCATCAATGTATGCAGTACTTTTGAAAATTAATTAATTATTTGTCAGACTTTTGAATGCTTCAAAGTTAATTCAATTAATAGTTTATTATGTATTTGTAGAATATATATATATATTATTTTCATTATATTGGAATCAAAATTTAGAATCAACTTGTATTTAAATATTCTTTATCTGGCAGACTTTTGAAAAACTTCATTGAAATTAAAGACACTTTAAGATTTAAATTAAATAAAATTGAATTAAAACCTAAATATAATTAACTTCCAACTGTCCGGTGATTCTGATTTTTCAATAAGTAGTGAGAATCAAAATATGTTGATGTGCTTATTGAAGATTAAATAAATTTTTTTTAAGTATCTTATGCCCAAGAAAGAAGAAAATAATGGTAGTCAAATTATATAACATCTAAAAAGTGAAAAAATTTATTCCTGTATCAATAAATTATCAATAGTTTTATGAAATAACTCTCAAGAATTATATTTGATAGCTTTTGATAACTGATGAAATATTATCGAAAGTATTCATAAAATAACTTTTAATAAAACGTTCACATATTGTTTAATCTCTATTTAACATATATAATTTGTACCAAATGAATAATTATTTTGTCATTCATTTACTAAATTATGTCTCATTTGCATAATAGTCTTTTAAATTGAATTTAAATAATTTTTATTATTAAATTAAGAGTTTTTTTTAACAATTTTATAGCTGGAATTATTATTTTATTCTAGTTATGTAATTGTTAATTTATTTCCTACTTACCCTAATTAATAAAAATAAACAACTTAAAAAATGTTCAACGAAACTTTATAACTATCTTCTTGATGTTAAAAATTTTGTTAAATATAATCACAAAAAAAGTCTTAAAATGCGTTTCTTTTAAATTATATTATATATTTTTTATTAAAGAATCAAATCTTTTGCTTAAATGTACTCAAAATTGCTTAAGTTCAATCTATAAAGTATGAATTAATATTAAAAGAGTAAATGTTATCCTTTTCAAAATATTTTGAATTAATTTCAGTTATTAATGACGTGTTTTCCTTTGTTAAGAAACAATAAAAATGCATACGTCATCGTAAATCACTTTACCCACAATAAAGCTTTTACATTTCAGCTACAAGCATCAATTATTTTATTATTACAGTCTAATAATATACTGCTCGAATTATTATTCCCAAACATGTAAAACATCCGTTAGCACACAAGCTCTAATTCACGTTACTTATTAGCTCTTTCTGCCTAGTTAATGTTTACAGAATCTCACTTACCTTTTATGATCGGGTCCTTACCGGAAGCTTGGGGGAGGAAAACAAATGATTTATGGATGCTCAAGGCATAAAAGGATTGACCAAGTGGGTGGAATCGAACGTCACTGGACAATACCACACTGTACTACCGCGTGCAATGGGAAACGGAGTTATCCAACCTGTTAGACTAACCCCAGCAGAGAATATGTCGCCATGGAGACGTATCGCTGAAATCGATTTCTGAATCTTAATCATAGATGGTGACGTCACCTCATGAAAATACTTGTTGCTGCATGTTTCAAGGCAATTTTGTTTCTTGTATAAAATCAAAGCTGTTTTTAATTTTTATGCAAATTAAATCAATTTTGATTTTTTAAATAGTTTCTATATTTTTAAAAATATTTGTAAATGCATTTTTGAAATGCAAGCTTTCTATTTTCATATCAGAAAAAAACATATTTTTAATATAATAAGTATAATATATAAATATATATTTAATATGGACATAAATTTTTTATAGCAGGTCAAAATTAAAGTAAATGAAAATAGTAATATATTTTTAAATATTTTGTAATAATCTTGCAAATATGAAGAAATAAAAGTCCAGCATTTTTTAATTTTTAATATACGATCGAATCAAATTTTTAACATTCAAAATGCATTAATAATTATATTTCTGTACATAAAGTAAAACAATTTCTTAAATGAAAAGAATAATTTTATACGTATGATATATTTTTAAAATCTATCGAAATTTGCTTCAAAATGTTTTGGCCCTACTATCTAAGAAACACTCTTTAATAAAAGTTGAATGTTTCTACAGTGATCTTCATTTGTTGACCATCTAATCCATGGTATCAAAATTTTCAACGTCGGTTCTGTTGTAGACAATAGTTTGGGAGAAAGTGGACAATAATGAGAAATAACATTTTACAAAAATAGTATTTTAGAGATATTTGCATAAATCTTTCAATTTTGATAGATTTCATTAATTTATTGCTTATATTTTAGAGTTTAAATAACTCCAAAATCAGACACTCATCAGAAGGAGGGGTGAGAATCATGGTGGCCACGAAATTTTAAAGATTTGTAAGATCACTTCATCTCGCAAAGAGTTGTTTTAGCTGTTATCGAACATGTGGTGACTCAAGAAGCAGCTGCAGTTCGGATCCATATAATGACAGTAATGGCATATTATCGTATATTACGGAAATTATACAGTAATTTTGCAATTAATAATTTAAAATTTTTTTTATGTACCAAACTTTTGAGACGAAGCACGTTCTGATCTCTATGTAAAAGAACAAACTAATGATTAATGCATTTTTGTCATTTCACACTCTTTTTTAGGGTTTTGATACCATGTGACAAGAACTTTTGTCAGTTTAATGAGGTCAATTCTCGTAATTTATGTTTCCTGTCCAAGAGAAATGTTCTTCATTTTTTTTTTGAAATATTCATATCAGTCAAAAGTTCTTTTCATAATATCAGATGAAAAAAGAAATTTGACCTACAACATACTTAAATGCAATTGGTTCGTGTCAGAACAGCTGGACACGAAGGAGTTGATAAAGAAACACTCATACGACAAAATGAAGAGGCTCAAAGATTATGATATTTGGTGCATTCAAACTATGAGCAATTTTCTTTCGAGTATGAAACGGACAAGCAGTGATAGTATTGCATTCTTCCGTAGTAGTTTAAAAAATTTATTGCACATGCATTCTTTTCCATTATTCTAACCAAATCTTCCACAGTTCTTAATAAATTTGCCTTTGATTTTCTCTTACCGTTTCACAAATAAATTTGCATTACTTTTGCTGCATATTTTTCATTCACATAGGACAACTATTTTATAAACTCTTTGTATATTTGAAAAGTTACCTTATTGTATTCCTTTTCCAGTCGTTGTACTACTTTTTAGTTACTTCGAATTTTTAAATTTAATAAACTATTCCTCCATATTTCCATTAAGGTTTTTCAGAATAAATAGTTTGTATTGGCGATCAATGCTAGTGTTTTTGCTTATACCTATGAAATACGTAGTGTTGCTCCTGAATTTGTTTTCACCCCTTCTTTGCAAAGTTCTTTAATACCAATTTTTGTCATAAGTGTTTCATGCCGAAGTTTTTGATTTCTTGGAAGGAAAGGCTTTATAGGTAAATTTAAAAATAATAGCAAAAAGTATAAGTAGAGCATAATTGAAATTATGCATTGGTATTGCTTACATTAGTATAATATAAGATTTAATTATTATTTTGTTTCCTGTTTTTCAGGAATACTTTTTGAAAGATTTCAGAATATTATTTTTTAGTAAATTTGTATATATTGTATCTCATATTTTTAGTGTTGGATTTTAATTCTAACTAAATTTTTAAATCTCTAGTTACAATAAAATATATTTAAATTTTGATAAAACCATGAAATTTTTTTCTTATAATTATTAATTTTAAGCAAAAGCATTAAATTTTGCTGGTTTGGTGCATAAAATCATCAAGTTTATTAAATTAACAAATACAGTAATTATGGCCAACAGTTTAAATGTTAGCATATCTTTATTAAGAAAATTAAGTTAAGCAATATTTTTTCACCAACATGTGTAAATTTAAGAAGAAACATAAGCATTGCTGTATATCAACCTTTAATAATTGACACATTTTCTGTGTAAAATGATGAAATTTATTGTTTTGTATTTCACTGAAAGGAGTTTACTTGAATTTACATCTATTAACAGTTACAGTTAAATGTCACATATAAGCAGGGAAAATTGTATTTAAAAGCAATATAATATTTTGATAAATGAATAAAAATAAACAATAATTTAGTTTAAAACTTGTAAAAATCCATTAATGGAACACTAGTGAATAAATAAGCCACTTAATGAAAAAAATTCATATTTTATATCTATACTTTTAAGTAAATATTATTCATGATTATTTACAATGCAAAGATGGAGATTTTAGGCACATACAAAGACAACATTTGGAAAAATAATTTTTTTAAAATAATACTAAGAGGCTAGTGTTGAACTCACTGGTACGAAATACGATTTATTGATCAACAGAATAAAGCATAAAAGGAAACATAAGAAAAGCAATATGTTTCCAAACATAAAAACTAAAAGACAATATCTTGTTTTAGAATTTAAAGTCTTATTTTATAATGTCAGTGTGAGATTTAATAAATAAGTATTGTTCTTTATTTACTGCCCTATAATAAATATTTTCAATAAATTTACATAAAATGTCTGTAAATATGTTATTATCCATGATGTTTTCAAAATATTAAGATATTTTTTACATAAAAAATTATTTATTAAAACATTTTTACATAAAGTATGTGCAGACATGTATATAATTTAAGTAAATACTTTTATTGCATTTATTTTACTTATACTAAGCATAAACTATAATGTTTAGTGTGCATAAACTATGTTGTGTTTTGTGTGCATAAACTATGTTGTGTTTTGTGTGCATAAACTATGTTGTGTTTTGTGTGCATAAACTATGTTGTGTTTTGTGTGCATAAACTATGTTGTGTTTTGTGTGCATAAACCATTATATAATGTGGTATAAAAGATATCTCAATTGCAAAAAATCTGTGACTATCCAGCCTCATCAAAACATATTCTGGATTGCGTTGGGCTTTCCCGGAAGGATTTATCCTTAGACCCCCTGCTAGACGTTCTGACCGTCAACAACTTTCTGGAGTTGATCTAACAAACGTCAAATCTTTAAAGAGGATAAGCCTCAACAACTGCATAATGTCTACCCTATAAAATTTTAATTCCACGATTTATTTAACTTAATATTTTTAACAAATTTATTCTTAATAAAAATATTTTTTATTTGAGATAATACAGTGTGTAGGTATTTAATCATTTTGAAAGTAATGCGTGTAGAAATTTTAATTTTCTTTATAAACGTAAGTGTTTTAATTATTTGAAAGTATCAAAAATATTTTTCATATTTCATAATGATCCACAAATACAATAAAAAGAAATTATAATAGAACAGCATATTTTAAAATTAGATGCATTTTTTTCAATTTTTATAAAATTAATTTTAAAGTAAGGTATAAATTCTTTTAAAATGCATGAATATCATTATTTAATTTTATTAACATTTCATCTTTGTCTTGACATTTTTCATAATTTTTATTAAATCAGCGTTTATTATTATTAATCATTTCAGAAGCTATAAGAATTATCTACAAAAGTAATAAAATTTTAACATAAACTTATTTCATACGAAAAAGTTTCAGTAATAGGAAGATAAATTTGCTTTGCGCGCTAAGCATAAATATATTTTAAATTAATTTATTGGCGATTTTTAATATGTTCACTAGAGAAAAACTGCTTTAAGCTATATTTAATTTGATTTTAAATTAAAATGCTTTGAAATAGAATTTTTTAGGGAGATATTAGACTAATTATATACCATTAACTATAAGCTGAGAGGTAAAAAATTAACAAAATTTTAAAGAGATTTTAATAATTTTCCTTAACCATTTGCAAAGTAGTTATATTTTATGTATAAAATTTTATTTAAATTCTTATCTCAATGCCAACATATGTTTTTCAAACTTTATATTTGCAGTAATTGTTGAAGGGAGGGGGGTAACAGTTGCAATGGAAAAGGAATTTTTTTCTCGAGAACAATTTCATTTTATAACTATTATATAATCTTAAAATGATTGTGTTAACAAAAGTTTTGAGGGACTCTAACAATAAAAACTATTTATTTTAAAGCAAAATATATCTATTTAGTTATTTTAATTCCCCCTAATATTAAAATTTTAAGAATGGAGTATTGAAATTTTAAGAGCATTGATTCTCAATAATAATAATTCGTTTTTATTTTAAGTGAACTTTCTTTAACCATAAAATTTTAAATTTAACTTAAAATTTCTAAATTTAAAAATTTTACTGAAACTATTTAAATTATTTATATACATATATTTAGTAACATTCAATTTATTTATGATATTTTAAAATGTATTAATAATGAAATGATTATTACTTTATTGCTTCAATTTATATCGATTGTTGAAATTCTCATTTTAATTGAGTTTTTTTTTTACATAAATATAATTTTAAATATTAAATCATTGACATTATTTCTTACATTTTTGTTCTTAAAGTTTAAAATTTTTATTAACATAACTATACGAGGCTGTTTTTTTTTTACATTTCTACAAGAAGTAGAAAGAAGAATAATTTTTTGAAACAAACTACTTCTTTGCTATTTAAAACATTCACCTTTAAGATTTATGCACTCTTCTATTCGTTCAAACCAATTTTTTGATGTAGCTGAAATGTTAATGAGGAATGTTATAAAATTTTGATGTAGCGGAAATGTTAATGAGGAATGTTATAAAATTTTGATGTAGCGGAAATTTGTTAGCTGACACTTTCACGTTCTTCATGATTCGTTGATGACTTTTGGCAAAAAATAATTTCCGTATATCACTTAGCGTTAATAGGTATTTGGTTTTCTAAGGAAATGGTTGCAAAATGTCATGTAAAACCAAAGAAACAAGCATTCATTTTCATGGATGTGCTTTGTAAATGAACAACTTTTATAGAAAAATACCCAAACAGTGAATCGTTGTTTAGTTTCCAGCTAATGTGATTACATTCAAGCTTCGATAACTGTAACGATGTTGTATATGGGTTTTGGAGTTCCTAAGTTGAGTTGTTTTTTAGCATTTCCTTATACCAATCTGCTCGATAGTTTTTTTAAATTTTCTGTCAAATTGTGTGAAATTCATCTGGAACAAATTATTTTAACAGCTAAATAGTTCAAAATCGAATGTATTGCAGCGTGTAAAAGGCGAAGGGAAGCTTCTATATCAGGTTCTTCAGTCGTTTTATGCATAAGTTGTCTGAAATCGCTACCGATATCGGTCGTCCTTCACAAAATTTATCACTCACGGTTGCACGACATCTACGAAATTCTGAAAACCGATTCCAATCAATATTTTCTAATGGTGCTTCATTGCCAAAAGTTCCACGAAGTAATACTAAGCATTTTTGTTTGAGGGCTTTCTTAAAATCATAAAAAATCATCCAATGGAAACGTTCACGAGTTATTTCCATTATTTTCACTCATCTTCGCCTTTAAAAGATTCACAATAACAAAATATGTAGACGATTTCAAGGATGCCACTAATTCCAAGATAAAAAAGACGTAAATTTTACAAATATTTTTCAGACAAATTTCAGTTACGTCTTCTATTGATTGTTTCTTATATAAAATTAAAAACAACTTGCGTAATATACTCTCTTCTGCGTACTTTTCTAAATTTTTGCATTCACTTGTAAAATGATATAATTACCATGTCATGATAGCTGTATCATTTGATAAATAAATTATGTTCGGTATTAAGATACTAATTTTTTTGGAGCTGAATTTTGTAGTTAAACACATTTTCACTTCAATAACATCAATTGGTGTTAGTTACATACCAAAAGAATGTTATTAATAATCTAAAAAGCTAGTGTGTGCTATAACATAGCAGGTACTCTAGAAAGGTAGCTAGGTATTCTAAAAGTTTTAGAGTTCAGTTTTATTGAAATATTCTAAGCTTAATCCTAGGATTATTGATTTGATAAATGATATTCGTAAAAATATCATTTATCAAAACTGTATCTCTTTAAGATGTAAGTATTATCTACTTTTTTAGTAATTTGGCATTAATGCTAATTGAAATCCCTAATTTTATGCATTTAAAACTGTTAACTATCAAAAATGCTCATTTCAAAGAATACATTTCAAAATTGGTTAAATAGTGAATAAAATTAAACAGAAAAGATCCATTAAGAGAATACTAACAATTATATAATAGCATTCAGATTTTAAATTGATATAACTTAAAAGCTTGTTAATTAAATTTATAAGTTTGTCTCTTATTTAGTTTATCGATGGAAATAAAAATCTTATTTTTGTATCATTCAGTATTTGTAACAAGCTATTTGTAACTAAACACTTAATATACCGATGTCATAATTTATAATTTAGATAGAACGCTTTTATACTATGATATAAAATTCATTAAAGCTTAAAATGAAATTAACATCAATATTATTTATGATATTCAATATTATGCTCTAAAATTAATATTAAAACACACATTAATGACGGCAAACTCTATAACTACGATTAAAAAATGTTTTGTTATTATTTAAGATATAAAAGACAAATTATATTCAAAATGTGTTGTTAAAACTGAATAAAAAACATATAATATTTATGATACGATACGTCAACAAATTCGAGAGTTACTTTTCCTTTTCCGTTTGTTAGAATTTTCGTAAACATGCGTTGTTGTAATTTTAAAATCCACCTGCAATTTAAATAGAAGCTTGCATCTTAAATTCTATAATAACAATGTATGAAAAATAAGTCGCATCTCATAAAAAATAATTTTGAATAAAGTATCAAGTTCTTTTAATTTTATAGAGGAATATTACTAAAATTAGTTAAAAATAAAAATAAAAGTTGGTTTAATGAACTGTTTTACCTATTTTCTGTGATTAGGAAAATTGATTTTAAGTACTATTAACATGTATTCACATCAATAATGATATCTTACTTTAAGCAAAATATGAAATTGTTTAATATCTCAATTAGTTAACTTACATCTAATCATTTCCACGAAAAGTTATGAAATATGTGAGATATAAACAATTTTAAATAATTCACAGATGAACAGAAGAAACAAATCATTTAATTGTATTTTTAAAGAAGAAATTTTTATAAAATTACAAATTTTTTAAGAAACTATATATAAATTCACTTAGTTCTTAATTTCTTTCTAAACTATATTACTTTCTTATCATAAAACGACATTATATTTTAAAGAAACAAGTTTAGATCGAAGTAACAAAATTTGAACTGTCATTTCTGAAAATAATTGTAACTACTACTCAACATAAATTAAATATGTGCATAATTTAAACAATAAGTATTAATTTATTATAAGTTTATAAAATAACATTAATTGCTAATATATTTTATATGTAAATTATTTTAAAAACAATTAATAGTTCTTTAGAAAATTATTTAATTTTAAATAAAAATTTTGAAATTTAATTTCTACTATGTCAAATCAATATATGGTAACATTTTCTAAATGCCTATGAGAATATTCACTAGGTGTGATCTACATGTATTTCTGTAAGTTATGAACTTTATCTATCAAAAATTATATCCCTTTATACCAAAGTTGAACTATTTCAAAGTGAAATCTACCAAATTATAATTTATTGTTATTTTGTTAAACAACAGCAATTTGTATTCATTTTGTACCCCGACATACCTTCAATATAAAAAATACCGACATACCTTCAGTTCCAAAATATTAAATCAGTCATTTTATCCACTATTTTAGGAAATGTAAAATAAAAAGTTCTTATACATTTATTGAAAGATTTAATAAAAATTATACATTCATTATATATATATAGAGAGGGAGAGGGAGAGTAAAAGTCGCAGACAAAATCGAACAGGTGCCATGAAGCAGCTGATGTTGACAGCATTCGTTTTGGAAATCCGCGATGTGTTATTTATCCTCACCCACGTACAACATTTTACCTCAAATACCCGCATCTA
Source organism: Latrodectus elegans (assembly GCA_030067965.1). Classification (NCBI taxonomy): domain Eukaryota; kingdom Metazoa; phylum Arthropoda; class Arachnida; order Araneae; family Theridiidae; genus Latrodectus; species Latrodectus elegans. The sequence goes on from CM057814.1 coordinate 44,760,292, forward strand.
TGCAAATTGTAATACATAAAATGTTCTCCGAATATTCTAAATAGATGTAAAAAGAGTTTATTATCGCTTACCTTACGATTTGGGCTGCCGATTTGCTTGGAGAGGATCACCATTTCAGTATATTTTACTACCTGTCAACTGTTTTCAGTTTGCGCCGAAAAATGTGGCAAAATTGTGAGAATTTAATCCATGAGATGCTCATAGTTTTAAACAACGATCAAGGAACACCTGGATTCGATTTATAGGTGCTGCCATCTATTGAGAATATTTAAAAATAGAAGCAGACATAATTTTAAATTTTTAATTATTAATTCATAAATCTTAAGCCTTTTCAATTGTTTCTAAACATCGTGGATTATAAATTTACAAAGTTTTGTAAGCAAAAATTAATATATTCTTAAATTTGATCTTCAGACAATATTTAACTAAAATTCTTAATTATTTTTAATTTTCTAATACGATCCAGAAGAAGGAAAAAAATGTAATAATTAATGATTATTTTTAACGAATTAAAATCTATTAAATAGAAAAAGAAATGTAAGAAATCCATTGAATACTAAATATGTATATATTTTTTCTTTTAAATAGGCAAATATTCTTAGAATGTTTTTAAAATAAAAGTTATTTAATAATATAACCGATTTTTAAAAACAACAACTAAGATATTGATGCAAATAACACTTCTTTTCTTTTAAAACTTTTGTCTAGTGAAGTAAGTAATATTTCTTTATTTTAAAACTTTAAAGCCATTGTAGACCGCAGGCACTTAGAAACAATTAATGACATATATACCCTATTCAAATGCAATTTTTTATATGAAAAAAATTGAATTCTGCCAAAAAGGAAATCTTGGAAATTTTGTGTATTTTGATTACATTTAATAGCAGATATTTTACTATCTGCTGGAAAAACTTTCAAACTGGCAAAATTTTTATGCACACTTTGAATTTTTGTGGAGCTCAATATTGTGGGAAATGCGATTTTGAAAAATCACTTGTCATTTTCCAATTATAAATTTATTTCTCATAGCTCCATTCTCAAATAACTCCATTATTTAATCACCATAATTTGAATACCCTTAATTTTTTTCTCATCTTATTTTGATAGTTATAAAGCTTATTTCAATCTTTTCCATTCATAGATCACGTATGTTGGTAATTTTATTATTATTTTTCCCCAATATAACAGCGCTGGCAAACACTATTTTTTAAAAGCATTTTTATTTCTTTAGCTTTATTGCAAATACTTGATATATAATTTAAGTAAATTGCACACATAATCTATTAATAGTTTGGTTATTCTAAAATTGTATAGTACATCACTTTACAATTTAATATTTTATGAAATCTTATCCTGTTATAACAACTAAAAAACTTTTTGCATCTATTAGTGATAATATAAGAATTTCAAATTCAATGTTTTATGAGGAATATTATTCGTATATTTTCTAATAACACTGCCTGCATACATATGATACAAGTTTCTGTTGAATTCAAGGTATATATCATCAAACAAATATATATATATTTCACTCGATAGCTATGGACACACACACACACTCATAGCTATGGACACACACACACACTCATAGCTATGGACACACACACACACTCATAGCTATGGACACACACACACACTCATAGCTATGGACACACACACACACTCATAGCTATGGACACACACACACACTCATAGCTATGGACACACACACACACTCATAGCTATGGACACACACACACACTCATAGCTATGGACACACACACACACTCATAGCTATGGACACACACACACACTCATAGCTATGGACACACACACACACTCATAGCTATGGACACACACACACACTCATAGCTATCTAGTTAGTCATAGCTATCTCAAATAGTTTAAAACATGATTTCTTTTATTTTTAATGAAAAAGGAATATAGCTTCTGGAAGAAAAAACTAGAGTAAATAAAAAGATTGAAGTAGTAAATTTGCTTTTATGCTTATTAGTATAATCAAAGAGGATGATTTAATTTAAATGATATATTATTTTACTTGCATTTGAGTTGGTTTGATTACCTTAATTATGCAATTTCTTAAGCTTAGTGGGTTTTACTTGAATGATTCGGAACATGAATTATTCATTACGCCTTATACATATACAGTACTTAACAGAAAGTTTGAGTTATATTTTGATATTCAGATTATTTTTACCTATGCATCTTATATTTTATTACTTTCGAAGCATAAGTTTATTCATTCGGTCTTTCAATATTCTATTCCTTTTCATAAAAATGTAAGACCCGCACTTTAAAAATGAAATGATTTAAATCTGCTGATAGATGTAATCAGTAAATGGTGTAAATTAAAAAAAAAAATTAAAACAAATTGTTAATACTAGTTGCAAAGATTCCTTTAGCTTAATCACATAAACTCCTTGACAATAAAGTTTTATGTATAGAAATTTAGTATTTTTACACACTAATTAAAGATTTAGAGTATTAAATTACCGAGGAAGAATTAAAATACATAAATATTAGGTGTAAACGTCTATGAAAACAAACGTCTTTAAAAACATTTGCTAGGTATTAATGAACTTATTTATACATGTTTCCTTTGAAAATGTTTTAAAAAAGAGAAAATTTTTAGACTTGATGCTTTCCATTTTCTTTGTAAAAAGATACAACAATATTTTTGTATTATATGTATTTTCCATTGGAATATCATCGTGCTATTTATTGGCAAAATAGTTTTATACAATTTTAGATAAATAACTGAAATTTTCATAATCAATATTAAAAAAATATTTAAAAACTTTTCGAAGTGATTTTCATAGTTTGAGTTTGAAACACAAAATTCAATGTTCAATATTTAAGTTTAGAATACATTTAAATTGGTGTTTCCCGATATTTTTTAAGTCGCTGTATCATAAATCCCTTGCATCCGATGTTAATAAATTATCTTTTAATTTTGTGTTACTTGAGTTAGAATCTGGAATAAATTAAATGTTTTGTGGTTGATTAATTAACGAATTTAAAAGAAAATGTCTCTACTTGGGGAAAATTACTTGTAAAACGTTAAAATTAAGCCACTTCAATAATTTGACAATTTTATGAGCAGTTAAGATTTTATTAATAAATATACGAGTCATTAAATTATCAACTTTTTTCATTAAAATCAACCTGGAATAAGATAATTTGGTCTTTTTTTTTATTTGTTAATACTACTGTCATTAAGAAAGACACTTTTCAAAAAGAATTGTAAGATTAAAGCCCTGTTAAGAAATGAATTAATCTTTTTTCAATCATTTTTCTGTTTGTATAAAATTAAGTGTCTTCATTATTTTCCTTTAATTTTTTTCTAAGAAAATTCAAACTGAAACAGAAGTCTCAAATAACGGTACACTGTTTTAGGTCTAGTATTCACTCTTCAATTATTCCAGTTTTAATATATAGTTTAAGATCTTAACATATTTATCTAATCGTGACTACAGATAAAACAATAATGTATAAAAACCGTTTGTGTCTCAAGGATAATATTAACATATAAACTAGATCAAACACTTATCTGTCTTTTTTAAGAATTTTTTTTACCAAGAATTACTGATTCATTCTACAAGATTACTAAAGTAATAAAATGAAAATTCATGCGCGTAAACATTGTTCTTTATCTTGTAGTTAGTGGTAAAACTTACAAAAATTATGGATAAAATTTTAATTTAAAAGCATTTAATATTACGATTATGATATAATATTATATCATAATCGTATACACATTTTTTATTGATCCGCGAACTATTTTTACAATTAAAATACTAAATATCTATAAATTAAATGATAGAATAAATGCTATTGTTCATGATTTTGCGCATTAATATTTAAATTATAAATGCCAAATAATTACTGCTCTCTAATATTATTATAATAAAAATACATTTATAAATTCTGTTTTCTTATATTCTAATTCTAATTTGTAACCATTTCTTAAACACGTGTTTTCAGTATGAGTATTTGAAAGTGGTTTAAAAGATCGATGAAATCAATATAGTTTTAAGTACACTATGTTTAAAAGAAGATTCTTCTCATAAGCATTCTCAATATTATTTTTTAGAAAATATATTTTTTGTATAAATTTGCATAATTATTTCTCTTTTAAAACCAGTTAAACATTTTATTAAAGGACAGAAAATCTGTAACATAACTACAAATGCAAGAAAAAGTGTAAAGCTAGTAATACTTCTTGTATTATAGCTATTCGCAGTTTACTAAAATTCACAAATTTATATGTATATATATATATACATACATACATATATATATATATATATATATATATATATATATATATATATATATATATATATATATGTATATATATATATATATTTACACACACATATATCTATGTGTGTATTTTAGCTTTTTAAATTGCATTCGTGATATGTACATTTAATTAATGTATATAAATATAGCATATATATGTATGAAGTAAAACGGATATTTCAGAATGTTATCATTAAAGGAGATGGAGGAGACAAACAGGTGATTTCAGCTGAAAAGAATAATCCAAAACAACTAAAATCAAATAGTTTTTATTTTAAAGCTTTGTTTTAGAAATTATGTTATAAAATAAAAAAATTGTCAACATTTGCTGAACATGAAAGAATAATTCAAAATTACATGAACTAAATCTTATTCAGAGAATTATTGATATTTTGCAAAATGTGTTCAGAATAAATTTAAAATTGATATTTTATATAAAATGTATAGTTTTGTGGGTTTTGAAAAACATTTATATGGTACTCACGTTTGTAGAAAGCATTATTGTATGTGTGTGGTCAAAAGATTCTTTTATGATTAAATAATAGAAGTTAGTTCTTTTGTCATTAAATAATAGAACATTGTAAAGGTGAAGAGGAATTAATAATATCTCGAAGTATTCGTTTTTCGAGATTTTTCTTTTTCCGCTGATAAACTTATTATACATGTGAAAAAACAAATTCTTTCAATTTTTCTTTCAGCACCAATTTAGGGAATCGCGTATATATATATATATATATATATACTCTTCTCTCTCTCTCTCCCCTTATTATTTATATAGCTTTGTCATATATTTTTATCAAGTAGTTTTATTATTTTTCAGATATTGTTATAATAATAAATAACTAATGGTTATTATTATTGCTTTTCTGTAGAGTTCGCATTAGAAGCCTGACCTTTGCAGAAAATTCCATCCTTTTTATCGGTGAGACAGATAAGATTCAATAACCCTTTCAGGCGCACTACCCTTTAAAAATGAAGCATCAACAAAAAAAATTGTAGGTTGTCTATTTAGGCCTATTTGAGTATACAGAGAAAATTTTGTTAAGATTGCATGAATCATTTCAATTTTGTAGGTGTTCCATTACATGGTACACTTCGCCGAAAAGGTTGTAAGAAGCAAGCATTGCAGTGAAACCCATATACGCGTAAATGTTTTTGTATATGAATGAAAAAATGTTGCATTACACCTGCGTAGCAGAGTTAGCGTGGTCCAGGGTGCATCACAAGAAGGCTTGCTACTCTACTCGAAAAAATAATAATAAATAAAACTATAAAAAGATTTCTGTACAGTTTTTTTAGTTATCCGAATAAGGTTTTGGGGCTGCCTAGAGGAGAATGGTTGAGATAAATCTCCATCATTTTCACTGGCATTCGACACAACATTATCACACTTAGACTGATCAAGTGGTTTAGGAACATATTTCTCTGTATCACTATACATATGTTCTGATGCACTAATAAAGTGCAATTTTTGAAGGATTTTTATTGCCTCAGAAGGACTAAGACCTCTGCGTGCCATTTATTTGCAATTAACAAATTAAAAAATTAACTAGAAATTAAATCTATATTTGAAAAAAGTAAAATAAAAATACATAAATTCAAAACAATATATACACCATATTACAAAACGAATAGCAGCGAAAAGAAAAATCAAGAGCGTAAATATAATTCTTCTCTAACTAGAGAGGAATCGAGCTAACTGATATATTTCTATACCACACTGAAGCTTCCCAATTCAAGAGGCCAATAAGGGTGTAGAAATATTATCCATATAAATAATCCTTCCTTGTTCATTTCTCAACATTAATTTATTACATCCCAAAAGAGAGAAAAATAGTAAAAAACACACAAACACAACTGTTCATCTCAGCTTTGAGTTCAAGGCTAATTGCACTCTAAATCTCTGGAAGGAAAAGTGTGTTCCTGGTGATGGAACACCTAAATTTATCAGATAATTCTGTGTATACTTTATGCGCAAAAAATTTGAAGTAATATAGAAACAATAGTTTAGGGTATAGGCAACAATTAAAATAGAAATTTCTTTTCAAATCATTATTTTTGTAAAAGAAAAAAAATTCGGAAATATTCCTTAAAAATAATCTGATATAATTGAAAATTATTGATCATCTTATGTAGTGCTGCCATCTCGTATCAAAAGAGAGAGTCTAAAGAACATTTTAAGTCAAATTTCATCTTTTTATCATAAAATGCAACGATTTGGTAACAATTTAAAATTTAATGTTCTATCACTTGGAACACTGAACCACAAAGGGATAAACAGCATATACTGATGTAGATTTTTACATAAATTTTTTATAATGACATTGTTTTAGCTTTATTTATGAGTCTGAATAAAATAATAAAAAATAATTATGCTATATTATATAATAAATTAAAAATTATGTGTCAGAATAATGAAATTTTTCTAATTAAATACTAGTTTGGTTAATTAATAGTATGGAATTTGCTTTGTGATATTTTTTGGAATTACATGCTAACATTCTTCATTTTTAGAGAAATTTTACAATTCTTGATTACAATTTTAGAAATTTTTATGATATTTTAATTTTAATTTAGGGAATAAAGTTATCATATATCCTTGACTCATAAATTAAAATTAGCAAAATAAATTGTATAAAAGTGATACAAATTTAAGTTGGTGACTTCTTTTAAATTCATGAAATATCCTTCTCATAACATTTATTGTACATTCATTTTAGATGATTTATTTACAGAGGAATTTACAAAGGCAAAATATTTATCAACTGTTCTTTCTTATCATCCTTTGTAACAATTTTGATTTTAAATGAAACATGAGCATCTATAGGGGAGCTGTCAACAATAAGCAGTGTCTTTATTAATGTTTTAGAATAGCATTTACAGTAGCATTCTATTATACGAAGCCAAAGCGTTATTACCTTGAATGAAATATTGATACGTCTCTCTTACAAAGAATCATTTATTATTAATTTTGTGAAAATCTGAAAGAAAGACATGCATTTTGAATGTCGAGATCCACTGCCGGAATTAAAAGAAATACTTTAAGCATAGAGAAGAAAGGCATTGTTTGAACTACAATAGCTATTTTATCATTATCATTTAAAGATTAAAGCTATTAATAATTTTATTATTCTTTTTGTGAAATAAAATTAATCTCAAAATATTCATTTTATGAATTCTTTCTACAAGTGTAGTTTTAACACGAATAGTTTCTAATTAGAAATTAATCATTATTTAGTATGCATATGTGAACTTTAGACATTTATATACCCTTTTAGTTTTATAAATTTGAATTCTTTATGAAAACAATTTTTATAATTGAATTCAGACTCAGGCACTCATAGTATTCCAAATAAGGTTTATTAGAAATGAAAAGTACACAACATTATATGTTTATTCGATAGCAGTAATGGTTTTAAATATTTTATACCAGAACTAGTTTTCTTGACAAAAATATTTGCACCATTCCCATCAAATCAACAAAACTAACTGTATTCCATCAGTGAAATTTCATCGAGACACATTTATTTGACTCATTTTATTCTTTTTTTTTCCTTTCGTCACATTAGACTGAGTGAAATAAGCCATTCGTTGAGTTACTGCTTGGAAAAGTCCTGAAAGCGCAGCGGCTCATTTTCCCACCGATTCTCAGACTAAGCCGCTTCACCCCACAGAGGCGGACTTAAGAATCATTTTGCTGAAAGACCGAAAATGACGACAAAACGGAAAGTTTTGTGGAGTGCAGGGCGCGGTTTCTTTTTCTGTTTTCTTCGACTCTATTCTTTTCGCGAGATTTGCTTTTACTTGATAGGAAAGTAAAGCCAAATCTTCAAATAACTCAGACTTTTCTCTTATTTCTTTTTGATACCATTTGCCACTGAAAGTAGATTTTGCATTCTTTTCTGATGCAGCGTATTTCTTTCGCTTGAAGTTTTAAATTATATGTTACCTTTTTTATGATATTTTGTAACTTAGTTTTAAAATTAAAGGATTCCTACTAGGATTTATTATTTTACTTAAAATGTTTACCAAACTTTAATTACTAGGTATCTGATTTCTGGTAATAAGTTATTCAACAAGTAAAAATTAGCTACCTCTGCAAAATTTTTCAAGCTATATGCAATGCTTCAGTTTTTGATTAAATGTAATATTTTTATTCATAATAATTTGCAGATACATATATTTCCACAATCTTCATTTATTATATAATTATTTCATTATTTTAATATTATTTTTGCTAGTTTGGCTGATGATAATTGAAAAATATTTGTAAACAAAATTTATTTAACTTTATGACTTCATCACACACAATGATTATTTAAATTCTTATTATTTAAAAATAAAAATGAATTATTCTTACCTCTAAAAATTCCTAATTTAAGTGGAAAATAATTTTAAAATTTGTTTTGTTGCAAAATTACAATCT